>JABMCL010003911.1:427500-437500 GCA_018857735.1 Alviniconcha marisindica
GCTGGCTGCTGGGGTCTCAGTACTGAGTAGACTGCACTGACTTCGTGGGTGGTGGTCCCATTGTCTAACTGGATGCTAGCTGTCTCAGTAGACTGCACTGACTTCGTGGGTGGTGGTCCCATTGTCTAGCTGGCTGCTGGGGTCTCAGTACTGAGTAGACTGCACTGACTTCGTGGGTGGTGGTCCCATTGTCTAACTGGATGCTGAGGTCTCAGTAGGCTGCACTTGACTTCGTGTGTGGTGGTCCCATTGTCTAGCTGGATGCTGGGGTCTCAGTAGACTGCACTTGACTTCGTGGGTGGTGGTCCCATTGTCTAACTGGATGCTGAGGTCTCAGTACTGAGTAGACTGCACTGACTTCGTGGGTGGTGGTCCTATTATCTAACTGGATGCTGGGGTCTCAGTAGACTGCACTGACTTCGTGGGTGGTGGTCCCATTGTCTAACTGGATGCTGGGGTCTCAGTAGACTGCACTGACTTCGTGGGTGGTGGTCGCACCTAGCAACCTTCAGCTGCAAGTTGAATGAGGATCGAGTGTTGAAAATTGCCCAGGAGTGGCGACTGGACAGAGGCGGGTCTTTCCCAATTTTACACTAGATCCACTTTTGTTCTGTAGTCTGATAAAGGGGTTTACCCCGAAAATTCGCATGTTGTGTTTTTATCTAATAAATGGCGTTCTTTTCAACCTTTTTATATGTTTGGATCTTGTTTTAGAACGCCAGCAGTCATTCTTGTTTCAGATTTGTCTAATTTTGCACTGTTTCTTCTCGTACTATAGGATTTTGAGTTTCTGCGCGTCCGCAGCAGACCGAAAGTAACGATCGGTTTAATCGGCCGCTCGCTTTCCCAGTCAGTCTCTTGTCCACACAGTCAGTCAGTCAGACTACCAGTCAGTCAGTAAGTTAATCAGTCAGTCAGTCAATCCAAGGTGAGCAAGCGAATTCATCCAATCTGTCAGTTAAAACCCAGATTACTTTGCAAAGGTCACTTTTCGCTTAAAGAACCGTTTGGTCATCTTCTTCTCCGAAAATCTAATCGTCTTAACGGGTTAGTGGAGAATGAGGGTGAGAAAGAGAGAGAGAGAGAGGGAAGAAAAAACAAGAACAAAAACACACCAAAAAAAACTGAAAGAAAAACAGAAGAAAAGAAGCTAACAAGTAGCTTAATTAGCACACGCACGGCTTTGATTGTCACACCGTGTAGGCGGTACACCTGTTGACCAGGGTAAAGGGGCTTACGGCCGTGTAGGACGTGTACTCTACACTATACATTCCAATGGAAATGTCTGAGATCGCACTGCGAACACGTAGGCTTGGCTTGTGGGAGAGATTATTGAGGATGAGGATGGCCCTATCCTGAAAGTCGTTCTTTTCTCCCTGTTTTTTTTGCTACGTTGTCTGTGTCTGCTCTGTCTCTGCCCTGTCTCTGTCTGTCTGTCTGTCCGATGTCTCTCTAGCTGTCTCTCTTTGCCCCCCCCCTCCCCCCCACTCTCTCTCTCTTTCTCTTTCTTACTCTTCCCCCTTCTCTCTCTCTCTCTTTCTCTCTCTTACTCTTCCCCCTTCTCTCTCTCTCTCTTCTTCTCTCTCTTTCTCTCTCTTACTCTTCCCCCTTCTCTCTCTCTCTCTCTCTCTCTCTTTTTCTCTCTCTTACTCTTCCCCCTTCTCTCTCTCTCTTCTTCTCTCTCTCCCTCTCTCTCTCTTTTCTCTTCCTCTCTTCTCTCTCTCTCTCTTACTCTTCCCCTCTTCTCCTCTCTCTCTCTCTCTCTCTCGCTCTTACTCCCCCCTTCTCTCTTACTCTTCCACCTTCTCTCTCTCTCACTTACTCTTCCCCCTTCTCTCTCGCTCTCTCTCTTACTCTTCCCCCTTCTCTCTCCATCTCCCCTCCCCCCACCCTCTCAGACAGCCCCCCCCCCCCTCTCAGACAGGCGCTCTGCACTACCCCTTCTTCAGTTCTGCACTTTGTTGGCTCTGTCTGTCTGTCTGTCTCTGTCTGTCTGTCTGTCTGTCTGTCTGTCTGTCTGTCTCTCTCTCTCTCTCTCTCACACACACACGCACGCACGCACGCACGCACCGCACCGCACCCACCCCCCTTCTTCAGTTCTGCACTTTGTTGGTTCTCTCTTTCTCTCTGTCCCTCTCTGCCCCCCCCCCCCCCGGTCACATATTTGATAATGGTAGTGAATGTCTGTCCGCAGCCAGTCGTGTCTCCTTGGGCTCTGTATTACGTTGCTGGCCCGAGCCAGGTCTGCTGACGTGTCCACAGCGGTTTCCAGCCAGGCCTGCCTTCACAAGCGATGTGAAAGTCGGATGGATTCTGACTCCTTTGTTGTTGTTGTGTGTGTGTGTGTTTGCAGAGGGCGTGTTCCTGGCCACGCTGGCCGGCTTCTCCATCCTCGGAGGCTTCGGAATGACCATTGCCATGGCCAAGAGGAAAGACCCCAACATGTTCACCAGAGTAAGAGTCGGTCTATGGTCTCTCCGGCTTCTCTCTCTCTCTCTCTCTCTCTCTCTCTCTCTCTCTCCTCTCTCTCTCCCCCCCCCTCCCTTCCATCCTCCATCCCCTCTCACCCCCCTCCCCCCCCCCTCCCATCGCATCTACCTTCTCAACCCACCGCAAGCGCACACTCACTTCTTCCTGCTCGTGCTGTCTTAGCCTATACGGTATGAGAATTACACTACACTGACACGCGCACGCACGCACGCAAACACACACACACACGCACGCACGCAGGCACAAACACACATACGCACGCACGCACGCATACACACGCACGCACGCACGCACACACACGCACGCACGCATACACACGCACGCACGCACGCACGCACGCACGCACGCACGCACCCCGCACGACCCACCCACCACGCACACACACACACACACACACACACACACACACACACACACACACACACACACACACACACACACACACACACACACACACTCATTCACACAGGATACTGGTTTGGGCAGAACATAAACGCACAAACGTTGCTTTAGGAACTTAGAATACCACAATTAAGACAAACTAAAAAAAAAAAAAAAAAGAGAGAGAGAGAGAGAGAGAGAGAGAGAGAGAGAGAGAGGTGAAAGCCAAATGGAGCTGTTGTTGAAATTCCTTGTGGAAGCTTTTTTGTCTCTTATTTTAAAGGTTAAGTGCTCATACAAGTTACAGTACCCGACTTTCAGTCTAAAATAATCATCCGCAGAAAATGGATTAAGCCATTCGATACAATTTAGCTGTCCTTTGAATAGACAGGACATTTTCCCGCGTCATCAAATGGTCTTAGATGGCCTTCAGGTTTTCACGTGCAGTGGTCGAGCTGCCCCTGTTGACAATTGCACGACAATGTGCTCAGCGGTGTAGCAACGACAACAACAGCAACATACACACACACACACACACACACACACACACACACACACACACACACACACACACACACACACACACACACACACACAATCTGTTAAAGGAGTACTGAGCCGAAGACTTAAGTGGGCCTGAAAGGGAAGAAAAGGGGCAAATATTTTCATGCGTACGCTTTATTTGATGGTTCTATCAGTATTAGTGAAAAGAAGTACTTTTTTTTCTTCTTCTTTTTTTAAATTCAGAAGAAGTACTGTTTTTTTGTTTTTGTTTTTGTTTTCAAATTTGAGCTTCTGAGGTTGCAGCCATGGTTCGCTCTTTGTCAGTGGAGAGCAGAAAAAGGTTGACTCATGGCGAAGTGATGCTTTGGCCACACAGTCCACCTGGTTTATGACGTCACTGATTCAGACTGGTGGACATGCACAGAATGGCTGCACCCTCGGCCGTGCAATGGCGACTCTCGATTATCGCACTTTCTTTTACTTTGGACCCCGCATTTGGAATTCACTCCCAAAAGACCTTAGACACTGCTCAACCCTGTCGTCTTTTAAAGCCAAACTGAAAACCTTCTCACAGTATTTCCGCCCCAACTGATATCAACAGGCTACCCAGTTTCTGCAACAGCCATTGTGTGTGTGTGTGTGTGTGTGTGTGTGTGTGTGTGTGTGTGTGTTGTGTGTGTGTGTGTGTGTGTGTGTGTGTGTGTGTGCGTGTGTGTGTGCGTGTGTGCGTGCGTGCGCGCGCGTGCGTGCGCTCACGCGCTTGCGCATACAGATCAATGTCGTGTATGTTTGAATTCATTGCGGAGAATGTGTGTGTGTGTGTGTGTGTGTGTGTGTGTGTGTGGTGTGTGTGTGTGTGTGTGTGTGTGTGTATTTTTTTTCTCCATATGTTTTATGTAAATTGTTTAGGTAGGACTGTGCACTACATCATAGAATATCGTATTTAGGTTAATATGTATCCTGTGAGCGCTCAGGGCGTTGACGAGTGGATGATGATAAAATGTACATTAACGTCAGTGGTGTCACCACCGGTATTCGACAGCGGTATATGATTTGCTCTCTGAAGGCACAACATTTCTATAAAAGAAGAGCCTGAAAAACGAAAAACTCAGAGATTGAGAAAGGGAGGTAATTGCATGCCCACACAAAAACCGTCTTCTTGTCGTATATAACCAGCACTGGAAATAGCCACAGAGAGAAAAAAAGAAAGAAAAACGACACCACTCTCGCTGCGTATGACCGATTGGGTTTTGACGTATTCGTGGACGGCTGTAGACAAAAACGACATCCGTTGACGTCATCCCTGTTGTATGTTTTCAAAGAAAAGGCTTTATTTTTTGTATTTACTTTTTTTAAATTTAGGAGCCCGATGAGGAAAATGTATGTCAGGCAATTGAAGTCACGATAAACAGTGTGAGCGCTGCAAAAGATTCGTTCGTGAACATATTCCGTTTTATCTTCCGATCCCCCCCCCCACCCCCCCCCCCCCCCCCCCCCCACTCCCCCCTCCCCCCGCTCCCCACGCTCTTGTTGGATTTAAAAAAAATGTTTTAATCCCATTACCACGCCTTTCTTCTGTGTTCTTTTGTTTCGTGTGTTTTGTTTTTTTGTTGTTGTTTTGTTTCTTTCCTCGCTTGTTTATGTTATCTTTCGAAGAAATTTTGCCGCTCTGGTGCAGCAACAGATTTATTTGTGGAAAAATGTCTTTTTGTCTGATGTCTGCTAGTGGTATTTCGAACGGCCTTGCGCATGATTGGATTGAAATGTGAGTCTCGAGAAATGGGTTGTTTTCGCTATGTTGCTTGTAGTCGGTCATTGCAATAAAAACATGGGGGGGTGCGGGGGGGGGGGGGGGGGGGGGGGGCTGGCTTATGTACTGAAGAAAGTTTATAGCCTAATAAATTTACTTGTACAACACTGTCCACTTCTCTCTTTCTCTCCCTCTCCCGGTCACACACACACACACACACACACACACACACACACACACACACACACACACACACACACACACACACACACACACACACACACACACACCCACACACACAACTTAGCAACAACTAGTGCTTGCTAAGCTACCGATGAATAACAATAATCAAAAACAAAGCATGTACAAGGCATCATTTATATATACATATATGAAGCATGAATGAATGAGTGGAATCTCCGACACAAAACGTGTGCGTTCACTGTGCGTACACGCGATGTCCACGGCAAGCAAGACAACTTCTCTGGTCTTGTGCAGGGCCTGTTTCCCACACATGAACTGCCCGACAGCGGGGGCAGCCTGGCCCTGCGGGCCCTGGCGTGGGGCTCCTTCTACGCTGTGGCCGGGGTCGGATCTCTCTGCTTCGGCGTCTGGAAACTCCTCGGCGTTCACGATGTAAGTATAGTAAGTAGTGTCACCGCTACAAACAGATGGGAGTGATATCTAATACAGCATCATACACAGGGAAGCGGGGATAGCTCAGTGGCTAGAGCGCCGGGCTCGTGGTTGAAAGGTCGCGGGTTCGAATCCCTGCAGGATTGGCGGGAGAATTTTCTTCTCCAGGGTCGACTTTCTGCGCTGACTCTTATTTCGGTGTCCGTTCCACCCCTACTGTGTTACCGCAGTAGCACGTAAAAGATCCCGGTCATTCTGCCAGAAGTGCGGGTGGCAGGTTACAGCTAAACACGCGTACACCTTACGTATGTGGCTTTGCATGAAGTGACATGGAGCATGGTTGTATGGTGGACACAGAACTTGCGCCGAGACGGCAGCAGTTTCATGTGGCACCAGCCATGCCAGCGCTGTAAGTACACCACTTCGGTGGATATTCCAAAACACACTATAAAATGCTAGTCACTCATGTAGAATCACGTACGAGCTCTGTGAGCCTGCTCGAGAGCGGAGAATAGCGCTATATAAAAGCAATCATCATCTTCGTCACCTTTACGTGAGCCGGTTTGGCCTAGCGGTAAGGCGTTAAGCTGGTAAGCAGAGGGACCTCGGTTCGAATCTGCTTCGGCTCGCCTTGCACTTCAAAAGTTGTGGTCTGTGGACACTGTCTTGTGACTTTGTCCTTCACAATTAACGAAACATTAAAATGGCTCTCATCGCTGCCCGTCTTAATGCAGGAATCATTCTGGTGGTGACAGTGTAGCGACAGGTATATAATCTCCCTCTCCCCCCCCCTTCCATACCCCCTTCCCCCCATCTCCCCCGTCCCTAATAAGCCTCATGGTTTCTGTGGACGTTAAGCACCATGTTTACTTATCGTCACCTTTTCGCAAAGAAGCGAGCGCACACATTCCAAGGCGAGGCATCCTTTCTTGGCAGCAATGAGACTTACCCCCCTTTGACATTCGCTCAAAGAGGGTGTAAAAAATAAAAATAAATCCACTTTCGCGTTCAAACAAGCTGTCGAGACATACGAGACATGCATCTGTGTAAAGTGGCAGTGTTTTACTCGTCTTTGTTCGAGGTTGTTTCCTTTACACTAAGTGGAAACCGAGGTGGCTGTCAACATTTTGTTTTAAATTTGAATTCTTTCTTTCAAGCACTTGAATGAAAACAATGTAGCTCAACCGAAAACACATGAAAGGTTCCGCAGAACGGTATTTGTTAGATCTTCGTTTTGTGTTTGGATGTTGTTTTAGAACGCTAGCAGTCATTCTTGTTTCAGAATATATTTTTTTCAACCAAAAACAGATAAGTGGCTTAGCTCTCCATTTCATTTTTCATCTTTTTTTCTTTTTCTTTTTTCTTTTTTTCTTCTTCTTTTTCTTTTTTACTGTTTAATTGTTCTTTAAGTGTCGTTTTGTAGCTTGATAAAGGGGATTACCCCGAAAATTCGCGTGCTATGTTCTGTCCTAACAAATACTGTTTTTTTAACCTTTTATGTGTTTGGATTTCGAGACATACCTTTTCAATTTTTTTCTTCTTTTTCTAGCCAATAAAACAGAACAACCACTCCATTGGCATTGGCATTATCGTGCATTGTGCATATATTTTCTCGTTTACCTTAAAATTGTTACGCCGTCTTGTTTTTTGGCCATTATTTATTATCATTGTAAAGCGCTTCGAGCAGCACGCGCTGCAATCAACCTTGGCACCGTCGCCCCAGAGCTGTATTCAGGGGACAGAATCTGTGTAAAGTGGTAGTCTTTGTTCGAGGTTGTTTCCCTTCCACTAAGGGGACACCGAGCGACATTTAAAAAGAAAAGAAAAAAGTAAACATTAAAAAAAATCATTTTATAAGGCTTCTAGGATTTTATAAGGATTTCAATATATATATAATATATTCGAGGCCGCTGCCAGATCACTGTCAAAGTTGACTTGTGTTAAAAAGTGAACGAAGAAACAAATCTTTTCCAACCAAGCAGTGCCAACCAGAGCTAAGAAATGAAACGACCCTCAGGCACGTGAAAGTTAGTTCCTAAAATCCCAGAGATATTATTGATCTGTTCCTTTCCAGTGTTACTGTTGCTCCTACCGCAACCCCCCCCCCCCCTACCCCCACGCACCCTACCGATTCTTTGGATTGCCTAAATGAGGTAAAAAGCACCAGCGTTGTGTAATCTCTGTGCACTCTCCGTGTTGCAGTTGGCGGAGTTTCGCTACAAGATGGGGCACATGCTTCCCAAGATCCCCAAAAAGGAGAACCCGGGGCGAGAGAACTTCAACTCCATCAGGGAGCTGTTCGACTACCTCATCGAGGAGGACAACAAGAAAAAAGGCTCCAAGGCATCTTAGCAAAAAACACCAAAAAACACACAATACAATGCCGCGTAGTGCGCCGGTGAAAAACTGGACAGGAAAACCTTGCTGGACTTTCTCCTTGACTCCTTGACCGGAGGTGTTCACCCACTGAACCACGCTCGCGAGAGGCGAGAGCTCAGTTGGAACAGCTAGGTCCTTTAAGGCTAAGCCCAACGAGGCGTTGCCACCTGCGCTTTTTGTTGTGCGATGAACTCGGCAGCGGTTGGCGTGTCCTCAAGCAGGCTTTTCGGCTGCGGGCGTGAAGCACGTCGCAAGCACGTGGCAGAGTTTACAACGCGTTCTACATCTGCGGCTGGAAAGCACGCCTTTTGACCAGTCAGCGCCGTGATGAAAGAGGTCGACTGAAGGAAAGTCCAGCAACGTGGCTGGCTCTTCTTCGATTCGAGTGTTTCGTCAGCCGTTTGCTTTACCTTTATTGCTCACAGCAGCGGCAGTGAACTGGAACAATTCACCTGCGCTTTCGGAGCCTGCTTGAATCCGTCACCACACACGACAGCGTTTTATCTATCAGGGGTCAAGTAAGATCGAAGCGACAAGTTTTTGAAGTTGACTTTTGCGTCAACTGCCGGTCGAGTGCCAAGCCGGTGGCGAGCACTGTGGCGTATCTCGCGGTGTGCAAGCCGCGATTCCAAAGCACGGCTGACCGCAAGGTTGTTACAAGCAGGGATTGCAACGTCTCGTGTGACTTGTGCTTAAGGACTCATCGACCTTGTTTGGACCATCCGCTGCATATTTCAGGCGACAGGAAAAAGAGACGTGGTTTTCTCCTTCTACCCTTCTGTGTTCGTCGTGGACCATTCTTACGAATATTCATGAGGAAGGTCACCGAGATCGAAAGCGAGTTTGGGATCCGGTCTGTACTGACACGGGGTCATCCTTGCTGAGCTGGGTCACGGCGGGTCACGAGATCGAAAACGAGGTTGGATTAATTGTGAAGTAGTGGCAAATCCGGCCTCGCTTTCGATCTCGTCATCCGCCGTGGCCCACACAGTAAGAATGATCCCATGTTATGTCAGTGCCTCGCTTTCGATCACGTGATCCGCTGTGACCTATCTCACGGAGGAGAGGAAAAGTTGTTGTTTTGTTTTACGCCCGTTTAGTCTAATTAATAATGATGCGCTAAGGAGGACGATACAACCTGTGGAAAGAAACCGTTTATTTGAGTTTATGGCAGTAATCTTCGAGGGAATTTATGTTTCGATTTAAAAACAAGTGGGCAAACTTGTTTTTGTTTCTGTTTTGTTTTTAAGAGAAAAGAAAAGAAAAAAAGAGAAAAAAAAAGAGAAAGGTGGAAGGACTCGTTTGCTAGCAAAAAAAAGCAAAAGGCTTTGGCCAGCAATAAGACAGCAAACTAAGGACTTGTCTAGCAGACAAGAGACTGAGGACTTGTTTGGAGAAAATGCTCATTCTGCTGGCACTGAAAGAGGAAACAGAAAGGTTTCATTTATTTTGGTATCTTAATAACCAGTGCAAACAATTTGTGCGCGCACGCACGCACGCACGCACGCACGCACGCACGCACGCACGCACGCACGCACACACACACACACACACACACACTTCTCTCTCTCTCCTCTCTCTCTCTCTCTCTCTCTCCTCTCTCTCTCTCTCTCTCTCTCTCTCTCTCTCTTTCTCCCTCAAACACAAGCCAAGTAAATAAAAAATAATACTCTATCAAGCCGAAATGCTCTATTTCTCCCATGTTTGTGCATGCATACAAACACACACAATGACACAGCGCGAGCATGCCCGTGCGCCCGCACGCGCGCGCGTACACACACACACACACACACACACACCACACACACACACACACACACGAGCGCGCGCGCGCGCGCACCCTCACACAATACAATTTTC
>JABMCL010003911.1:440000-445083 GCA_018857735.1 Alviniconcha marisindica
CATCTTTTGCACATGGATCTGTATTGCGCTGTCGAGTATCAAAAACTTCGTTTCGTCACAGTACATACACCGTCAAATAGAAATGACGCCATAGGCTACGTCCCTTCAAGACGGCTATTGGATTAACTTCAGACAGCACAGGCATATGTGCACTTTCAGTGATCTCTCGAGGATATCGTAATGTTAAGGTCTGGATTGTGACGCGGAGAGGAAAAAAGCAAGAACAAAACTAAAACCCATAATTTACGTCAACAACAAATGTGCTATGTCTGATAAGAGATGACCCTGATAGTCCGTAAAATCATGACATGTGAATATATTTGCAATTCAGTGGACAGACTCACGTGCAGGCCGACCATATAGTTATATTCTAGTTCTACTCTGATCAATAAATCGTATCCACAGTTAAAGGAGATCCCAAGAAAACAGGAGTTCACGGGCGCCATCAACAGAAAAGGAAGGCGCAGGCACACAAAAAAGCACACAAATAAAACAACAACAACAAACAAACAAACGAACAACAAACACCACCTCAAGAAACAACAACAACAACAGCAAAACAAAACAAAAACACAAAAACAAACAAACAAAAAATCCGAGGAGTGTAGGAGGGTAAACTTTTTAAAATTGATGTGTCTGTGTGTGTGTTTTTTTTTGTTTTTTGTGTGGTTTATTTCTTTAATAGGGAGGCAAGTAGGAAAGAACTTAAAATCACTTGCTGCGGTATTGTTTGTAGAGTTTGGAAGGCACATGAAGACTGAATGTAACGGATTGTCAGAAGGCACATGAAGACTGAATGTGACGGATTGTCAGAAGGCACATGAAGACTGAATTTGACGGATTGTCAGAAGAGAGAGAATTCCATTGCTTTGGAAGCACAATAAAAAGAAGCAGCGTTGGCCAAGGCTTTTTTTTTTTTTTTTTTTTTGGAAACGTATTCGCTCATTGTTTCTACGTTTTCAGGCCGACTTGCGTCTCCGCTTAATGGAAACCCCTTTAAATATTTCATCAATATTCTGCCACTGATTGTTTTACGGCGCGGGCAAGGTTCTGCCGGCCGATCTGAGTTAAGCCGACGAAACCTAGCCGCACCGCCCCTTTGGACTGGGAGAGGGGGTAAAAAGACGTCAAAGATCCTCATCACAATTCATCACCACGATCGCTGGGATCGCTGCAAGCTGGACCGCGTCAGCTCGGTTCTCTCGGTTTGTTCTCTCGGTTTGTTCTCTCGGTTTGTTCTCTCGGCTCCTTCTTCCCCTCTCCTTGTCCTCTTACGGCTTGCGTCAATCACCGGCAACGACGTTAAAGGGGCATTGACACACACACACACTAGCTCGTTCTCGCTACACCCCAAGCTCCGGAGAGTTCACATAGTTCCTAACTAACTAATTAACTAACTAACTAACAGCCAGTACTAACAGCCAGCCAGCCAGCCAGCCAGCCAGCCAGCCAACCAACCAACCAACCAACGAACCAACGAACCAACTAACTAACGAACCAACTAACTAATGAACCAACCAACTAACTAACTAACTAACTAACTAACTAACTAACTAACTAACTAACTAACTAACTAACTAACTAACTAACTAACTAACTAACTAACTAACTAACTAACTAACTAACTAACTGGTTACACTGTTGAAGGAGCACTGTTTATCTTCTCGCATCAGTCTACCGCCATCGCCTGTAAGCGTCAAGTTGTCAACGCCCTCCGTAAAATTCGCGAAGGTTTCAGTACAAGGCTAGCTAGGACTGTGGAATCAACACAGCCGCGAAGCACACGCGTAAATATCGAGTGCGTCCGCTCCGGGTAAGAAGAAGAAGAAGAAGAAGAAGAAGAAGAAAGAAAGAAAGAAAAAAGAAACGTTCTCTGAGTTTGGCCCGTTCTCCTATGAACCATTTTTAGTGAGATAGGTCACAGCGGGTCACGAAAGCGAAAGCGAGACTGCATGGGGACTGTCTTTGACCTGGCGTCGCTCCGGGTAAGAAGAAGAAGAAGAAGAAGAAAGAAAGAAAAAAGAAACGTTCTCGGAGTTTGGCCCGTTCTCCTATGAACCATTTTTAGTGAGACAGGTCACAGCGGGTCACGAAAGCGAAAGCGAGACTGCATGGGGACTGTCTTTGACCTGGAGTCACAGGTCGCGGCGGGTTCTCCTATGAACCATTTTTAGTGAGACAGGTCACAGCGGGTCACGAAAGCGAAAGCGAGACTGCATGGGGACTGTCTTTGACCTGGAGTCACAGGTCGCGGCGGGTCACGAGATCGAGAACGAGGTTCCCGGGATTGTAGGTCCGTGTGTGCAAATGGCTGAACAACAACGAAGACTGATGGAAAGGTGTAAATTATATGCGTTCCAGTACTGCTGTGTATCGCTTCGTTTTTCGAATTCCTGCCATATCAACAAAATACTCTTGACACCAATATCCTTTGTTGGGCGAGAGGAGAAGCGAGTGGTTAATCAAGATCCGGCGAGACAAAGGAAAAGGAGTCTATCTCGTGCACCGCCATGACCTAGCCCATTATAAGAACGATATCAGGCCAGTACTGTCCCCTGTGAGCCGGTTTGGCATGGGCGGTAAGGCGTTAGGCTGGTAAGCAGAAGGACCTCTGTTCGATACCGCTTCGGCTCACCTTTCTCTTCAAAAGTTCTGGTCTGTGGACACTGCCTGGTGACTTTGCCTTCAAAATTTAATGAAACATTAAAAGGGTCCAGGGCCCATTTTAAAAGCGGGAGTCATTTTGGGGGGAATCCCCCCCCCCCCCCCCCCCCCCCCCCCCCCCCCCCAATTCCCCCCTTTCCCCCCCCCACTTCTCCCCGCCCCTAAAAAGCCTTACGGTTTCTGGGGATTTCACCATTTTTATTTTTTTAACGTCCCCAATCTGCTACAGTTTTGCTGCAGTCATTGTGTGTGTGTGTGGGTGCTTCTTTGCTGTTTTGTTTTGTGTGTTTTGTGTTTTGGTGGTTGGTGTGTTGTGTGTGTGTGTGTGTGTGCGTGCGTGGGGGTGAGGGTGTGTGTTGTGGGGGTGTGTGTGTGTGTGTGTGGTGTGTGTGGTTTTTTGTGTGTGGCGTGCGTGCGGTTGTGTGTGTGTTTGTGAGTGTGGTGCGTGCGTGCGTGGTTGTGTGTGTGCGTGGTGCGTGGTGCGTGCGTGGTGGGTTTCTCGTGCGTCGTGCGTGAGTGTGTGTGTGTTGTGCGTGCGTGGTCGTGTGGTGGGGGGGGTTGGTGGAGGTGGTGGTACCCGGCGTGCGGTGGTTGTGTGTGTTGTGGTGGTGGGGTGTGTGTGTGGTGTGTGTGTGTGTTGTCCAGTAAAACCTTGCTGTCAGCAGACATAAACCTGTAAAACACCGATTGATTGTTTTATTGTCGTTGCGCAGCTTTCCCCAGCTGAACACTTGGGGGTCACCCGGTGTAATTATGCAGTTCGGCCCTGACAAATACATTCCACAGGGTGAAGGACGGGTGTGCGTACGTTCTTTTCTTTTTCTTTCCTTTCTTTTTCTTTCCCCCGCCAATGGGCGGCCGCACGCCGTCTTCGGGGGGGGGGGGGGGGGGGGGGGGGGAGTGGGGGGGGGGGGGGGGGGGGGGGGGTTGTTTACTGATTTCAGGAGGGTTTGAATACGGAGCTTATCATGGTGGGGCACACTCGAATCGTTTTCCCGGCCCCTTCCTCCGGAGCTTATCATGGCTGCAGGAAACCTCGAGATGTTTTCCCGGCACCTTCCTCCCGGAGTTATCTGGGCAGGCACACTCCGATCATCGCTTTCCGGCACCTTCCTCCAAGGAGCTTATCATGGCTGCAGGCACACTCCGATCATCGCTTTCCGGCACCTTCCTCCAAGGAGCTTATCATGGCTGCAGGCACACTCCGATCATCGCTTTCCGGCACCTTCCTCCAAAGCCGGAAGGATGTCGAAAACCAGTGTTTGGAGTGTGGGCTGCAGGTAGTCGCCCTCATAATTATGCTGCATGCAGCGCATAACAACATGTTAACGTAGCCTTGGTGTTCTTGCTGATGTCGGTGTGTTGTGACGCAGCGCTTGAAGCCAAGGCGGACTGACGCAGCGCTTGAAGCCAAGGCGGACCACGACTGGCATCCCATGCAGCCACCTTAAAGCATAACTGTACTCCTTTTCGTCTCAGTGCGCAGGGACTGAGTGGGAAGTGTGTGTGTATGTGTGTGGGGAGGTGGGGGGGGGGGGGGGGGGGGGGGGGGGCGTTCCTGCTTGTCCACATCCCCATTTTTAAAACTTCAAACTTTTTTTTCGTTTTGTTTTAAATCCCTTTTAAAAAAGCTAAAACCGTATTTTTTGAAACAAGGGGGGGGGGGGGGGGGGGGGAAAAAAAAAAAAGGGGGGGGGGGGGTTGATATTTTGGGAAAAAAAAAAAAAAAGGAAAAAAAAGGGTGACGAAATCATATATTTAAAAGTATTTGCCCAGTTTTTTTTTTTTTTTTCCGGGAACGTTAACTCATTTAGGCCCCCCCCCCCTTTTTTCCTTCCCCCCCCCCCCCTTGTTTTGAAAATTTTATAATATATATATATATATATATATAATATATATATAATATATATAATATATATATTAATAGTATTGTAAAGGAAACGCCGAGTTTGTTTCCAGAATCAATGACGGCACACGCCCAGCTGACAAACGTTCACAAGCTCTTGCATCAGAAGCTGCGCAGCCGGAGTTCAGGGAGGCACCGGGAAAGACCTCACGATTGCACGTCTCGCGGGAAAACGCGGTATCAGCCGAGAATTGAGAGTGACGCCCCACATCGCCTTGGGAGTCGGTCAGTTTGCAGACATTGCAACTCAATTTGACGGAACAGATTCGGTGGAGATTCTGTGGGCACATAAAACGAGGCACGCAGAGCATTAGTTCGCTCCCGTTCGTACAACTCGACTGTTCAAAGTCATTCTGCCGAGCACCGGACCAGACAAAAGCAGATAAGTGGTTTAGCTCTCCATCTCATTTTTTTATCGTTTTTTCCCCCCGTTTGACTGTTGTTTAAGTGTCGTTTTGTAGCTTGATAAACGGGATTACCCAGAAAATTCGTGTTTTATCCTAATAAAAAGCG
>JABMCL010002343.1:0-15000 GCA_018857735.1 Alviniconcha marisindica
CACATAAAAGGTTCAAAAGAATGCTATTTATTAGGACAAATCACAACAGGCGAATTTTTGGGGTAATCCTCTGTATTAAGCTACAAAACGACTCTTAAACAACAGTTAAACGGTGAAAAATGATGGAAAATTAGATGGAGAGCTAAACCACTTATCTGTTTTTGTCTTTTTCCATTTTAAAATTTTTCCTTTCCAAAACACGGGAAACCAAAACCAACAGGAAAACAAAAAAAAGGAAAGTGCCCTCATTTTTTCATTTTTACCGTTTAATTGTTTTTTTGGGGGTTTTGTAGCTTGAAAAAGGGGGTTCCCCCCAAAATTCCATTTTGTTTTTTTAATAAATACCTTTCTTTTAAACCCCTTTTTATGTTTTGGGGGTTCTTTTTTTAAAACCAACGGCAGTGAAAAATTTTTTTAAAGGGGGAAAGTTTCCCTCTTCCAAAAACCCCTTTTAAGGAACTGAAACGTTGTTAAAATCAATTCCATTTTTTTGACCCGTTGGGTTTCCTTTCCTCCCATCATATTTTGAGCAAAACATATTGCTTGCTACTTCTAATACTAAAATATTTTGCTAGTAGTGCAAAGTCTTTGGGGCAGAAAACCATCCAGAAAATGACATAAAAGCCCCAGTATCTGAAGGAAGTTGATCAATATGTAATAAGGACCACCTCATGAGCTAGTGCTGCATTTCAGAAAATGCCTGCCTCTATGTGTTTATTTTGTCTCCTTGTCTGGGATGATTTGAAAAACAATTAAACATCCACTGTAAGTTGAGAATATGTAATAAGCTTAATACTGGAAAAGGAAGCTTCTCATAACCATGGTTGGAATTTGTAACAATCACGGCAAACATCTGTCTTTTGGGTGTTGCATGAAGGTGAATTAGTTTGGCGAAAAGGGGACCGGGAGGGATCTGCTGATTTTGTTGCCTTGATTGTTATTTAAGATGAACGCTTAAAAGAAGAAGAAAAAAAGAAGAATTCATACTGATTGCATTCCTTCTATTTTGTATTATGTCCATTGCAATGATTTTATTCCCAAAAATGAAAAAGGGGTGGTACACAAGCTTTTTATTTCCCGGGCCCCATTCCGGGAAATTTTAAATTTTTTAACTGGTTTTTATTATGTTTCAAGATGATGCATTAGCAAGTTTATATTCCATGTGAATTAACTTGTGGAGTTGCTAAGGATGGTTCATTAACTCATTAACTGTGGATGGTATGTAAACTGCTGAATGACTGTGACCAATACAGCTAGAAATCTGGAACCATATTCTGCACATTTCCAATTACTAGGCATGTGAGAGGGATGGACATAACACTCTTTGAGGTAACTGCTGCTTTCAGTATTCACCACATGACAAGAATATTACAAGGCTTCCATCTTTCACTCTCCTCCTGGAGTTCACATGTAATATGTCAGTGTAGATAAAGAGATCATTACTGTATATTTCAATGTTTTGATTTTATTTTAATACTTTGGGTGAGACTAAAAACAGTCTGAAACACAGACCAATACATGCACATGGCTCTTGCTGTCATTTGTGAAAACGTTCGTTCTCTGCAGTGGGCAACATGTTTTGTAGATTTGAGTTTAGTAAGGGTTTACATATGAGAAGAGTTTTGAAATGTTTATTTACTTGAAATAAGGTTTGACAATCCTGAGTTGACCCTGTGAAAAGACATTAAAAATCCAATTACTAACTTATTACTTTTTTGAATAGATCTGCTGTAATATTGAAATCGATCATGAACTGCGTTGTCCCGGATGGTGTGTCCTTGGTGGTTCCAAGTATGAGTTTTGTTGCCTTGTTTTGTACTTTTTCTTTCTTAAAGGTGTTAGGCATCTTTCATCAGTTGTAAATACACTGTACAAATGTATGTATATACATGTTTTCATACTTCATCATTTTTTGGCTGTTGGGACTTTCACATTTTTGTTTGTATAGAGTTATTGTTATCCCGAGGTGACCTTGTGCAATTGACAGGACATTAATCCAAGAGCTAAGTAAATAATAAATTTGTTGTTGTTTCTTTTACTTTTTGATGTTGAGTAAATAAGTAAGTATACATTTTGCTTAATGTCCACAGAAGCGAGGCTGCTTATTAGGGTCGGGGACAGGGGGGAAGGGGGCAAAAGAGTGAAGGCTCGACTGCGCACTCCAACCCAGAAGACTGAGGAGGCCGTGGACCGCCGCCAGAACAACCAAAATGTTAAGGCAGTGTCCCCTCGCCATTGTGTAGCAACTAGTCTACTACGTAATTGCTGTCACAACGGCTGTGCTTGATTTTGAACTTGAAACTGAAATTTTACACTGTGTCTCATGCTGATGGACTAGGTGATAAATATTGGCTTGCTTATAGCTACCAATTCAGCTTGAGCAAACCTATAATGGTCAGTGACAATGTGCTGACACTTAAAACTTCTAGTGTTTTGCATTTGTTCATTGTTTGTGGTTTCAGGTTAAGATTGTACATCAGTTTCACACGTGAACATATATATATATAGATCATACTGCTGGTACAATGTTGAGAACCCAGACTTATCAATTGTTTTCCCTCTTAAAGCCAGGGGTAGGTCAGAATATAACCTGGCAAGCACCATATACTACGAAAAAATATGCTTTTATTGTATTTGCTTTCCTGGATCATTTAGCTTCATTTTCCTCTAATCTACCTTGAACATAACAATTTTATGATGTGTGACATGAATAGTGAATTAAACTAGATGAGTACTTTTGATTTATATAACAACTTGTGTGTCACTCTGATGTGATCTTTGCAGTTCACAAGATGTGAATATCAAGAATTGATTATGACTGCATACATACATATACAAACACTATAGAGTATGATGTAATTACCAACTTCATTTCATGGAGGCTTTTTTTGTCCTGTCATTTCTTCTTTCGCTATTGCTTAAATACAAAAAGAAGGCGAAAGTATCAGCATGAGTTTTTAGTGGCTGGTTGAAATGCAATTATAAACCGATATGTATTTTATAAGTTGATGGTCCACCAGCTATACCATGGTATTATTTTATCAAATAGAACAGCTGTTGTATCAGTGTCTCTGCAAGGTTCAGCTACATATCAGCACCTATCGATATTGTGTACTGCAGAGACAGTGAGTGTCTGCCACACAAATGGAGTTTGGAGTTGAGCAATGCAAAGCAAAATCCTTAATTTTATGCCTTTACATCTTTCTGTTGGACAAAATCTATTGAGAAGGTTATGGTTCCTTCCCCATTCTGGATTTGAATTGGTACTATTTCTGTGTGATGTGTGAACCTTTCAGTGGTGGTCCTGTTGGACATTGCCTAGAGCAGTCTGCAACTCACGATAAAACGTTGGAACTCTTTAGTTCTGCTAAGTACCTTTGTTACTCACTATTTCACGTGACGTGATTTTTTTCCTCTTCTTTCTTCTGCTTCAAATACTACTTTATGTAAATCATGTCAGTAGGAATGCTCTACATGTGTATAGAGTATTTACTTTATGTTAATATTAACATATGAGCGCTCAAGGTTCAAGGGATGTTATTGTAAGTGTACCTACACTATACATTGTATGGGCACTTATAGATAAACAGTGCACTTCTCTGCAAACTGGTTTTGGTGATGCCAAAAGCAATTCTAGGTTGCTTGAGCCAATCCCGTTTCCAGTCATTTTCACCAAGATGAAATATATATATATGTATCTAACAGCTATATAGGTTGCTTGAGGCAATCCCATTTCCAGTCATTTTCACCAAGCTGAAATATCGTATATGAATATATATATATATGTATCTAACGGCTATAGTCATCCATATTTTATTGAACACCTTTCAAAATATTGTGTACATTGAAAATTGGTCTTGTTTTAGTTTGTGCATTTTGTGTTTACACATACTACAATATCTAGCACTGGTAGTATTGCTTGTGTTGGATGACTTTGATTGTAACTGACCTTACGGACCTGCAGAATTGTTTATATATGAAAATATTGTTTTATTTTGTTTTTTTGTTTGGTTGGTAGTTTTTTTGGTTGATTTGATATTGCTAATGACTGCATTTGCAGTGTATGAAAATAGTTTTATTCTAGTTTTTTGTTTGTTTGGTTGATTTTGCTTAATTTTACGTTGCTAATGATTGCATTTGCTGTGCTTTATGGTGGTTTGGTGTTATTGCTAATGACTGCATTTGCAGTGTATGAAAATAGTTTTATTCTAGTTTTTTGTTTGTTTGGTTGATTTTACTTAATTTTACGTTGCTAATGATTGCATTTGCCGTGTTTTTTGGTGGTTTGGTGTTACGCATTGAGGCCTGATTGCAGCCAATTAATTAATGGTATTGTACTGTCACAAGTGATCAGGACTCAGTTGTCTGGCACGCTTCCAGTTCACAGTGGCATAGCACACTTCCAGTTCACAATGGCATCTTGTGCTAAAGCAGCGGTAGGGCACATAACCTACTGGAAACTGAGATTTAGTAACAGCTAGGTGCCTACTGTTTTTGGATGCAGTTGCTTTCTTTTGTGGTTTATATGTATTGTATAGCCTAGCAAAGGCAGAGGCATATATATGTCAGCAATTTGGTTTATTTTTATGGTTCAAGAGCACTCCACAGGTACGTGGAATGCATCAGACACTCTTATTAAAGCAAGTGCAAAATATAACACTACTACATGCTGAAATTTTGAATAAAAAAACTAAAACAAATTTAAAAAGACCTAACTTGTTGCTCTACATACAGGGCACAGGTTGTGTAGGATTTAACGTTTGTCCAAAGTTACTTGGGTTGTGTAGGATTTAACGTTTATCCAAAGTTACTCGGGTTGTGTAGGATTTAACGTTTATCCAAAGTTAGTCAGGTTATGTAGGATTTAACGTTTATCCAAAGTTACTCAAGTTGCACGTCACGGTTTTTGTGGCATTGACTTCAACAACACAGAGACTGGTATAACAGTACAAGTACGGTAGTAGCCTCTTCTTGTCCAGAGCACACAGCAGCTTGGTCTCCAGTGGTGCCAGTGACACTAAGGATGATTAGTGCAAGTAAACAAGCCACAAGAATCAAAATAAAACTACTGTTTTCTTTCGCACCCCTGTTATTCATCAACACCAGAACCTACAGGTGTGTTGTATTTTATCTGTGCAGTTTATAGCATTCTTTGCTGAAAGCAACTGACACTGCTACCAGCGAAAACATGTACCAAAATGACAACAGTTTTGCTTAAAACTGAAAAGAAAAAAGTTTTGTCTTCTGCAATATAGTAATACAGATGTATATTTCTTTTAGAGTGTTTGAAATTCCAAATACCTGTGGACCACTCTCACTAAGTGTAACTGCTTACATCCATTCATTCCTGTGGTCTGTTATAGTAACTGAAAATTGTTTTGTTTTCTATGCCTTTTTAATTTTGTGATTTAATCATCAATGTATCAGTGTTAGTGACTTGTTCACATAGATTACATGCAATAAGACTATTATATGGATAAGTATGTATTACTGAATGGCTTCTCTGAAGGCGACCAACATCTTTATACATGTATATGGAAGTACAAGTTCTCATTGGGGGTGTACTGGGAAAATGAATGAGATGAAATAAATTTAAATAAATGAAATGAATTAGAGTAAATGACACAATCAAGACTGCTTATTCCTGGCCGTGAACCGAAGAGGGAGAAACGCCCCTGCAATATCTTGTCAGGTCTCTGGCAAAGCCAGTCCGACTGGCAAAGCGTTCCCACGGGCCGAGCCCTGACCGGCACAGTCCTAACCCTCAACAACCCTACTTTGAATATTGCAAGCAAACCAGAGAGAAGCAAACATCAACATAAACTTTTGAATCAATGCATACTGGAACAAACTTTGAATATTGCAGGCAAACCAAAGAGAAGTAAACATAGATCCAAACACAAAATGGTTTAAACGAACGCTTATTTATTTTAAGACGGACAAACAGTATGCACATTTTCGGGGAAATATCCTTTATGAAGCCACAAAACGACACTTAAACAACAGATAAACGATCAAAAACGACGAAAAATGAAAGAAAAACACTTATGGTTTGGTTTAGTTTTTACAACTTGTTCGGTGCTTGGAAGATTGTTGGCATCTTATAAACATAGGTATAAACATCCGAATCAGTACATACTGGAACAAACTTTGAATATTGCAGGCAAACCAAAGAGAAATAAACGTAGGCATAAACATCTGAATCAATACATACTGGAACAAACATATAACTGTTCACGAAAAATCCGCCTTCCTGCGTGGCTCCTTGGTGAACCATTAGAGTGAACAGGAAAGAAAATGCGATGCAGCATGCTTGTGCCTCTGTGGCGTTAAGACTGAAGTGAATAATTCAGTTTTCTTCGTAGTATAGCAATGCGTGTGGCCGTACGCGTCTTATCGGATTGCCACATGTTCTGATTTGAAAGAAGCGGCCACGGATTATTCTTGGAATTAGAGGTGAACACCAAGCAGTATTCTTCAAAGTTTAGCCACTGGAGACAACAGCGACAAGAACATCCAACTTCTGTGGCACCGGCTTCCTTCGGTTCTCTCTGCTGATAGTGCCTTTGTGTGGTGAGGTCGCGTGGCTTTAATTGTAAAAGTACAGTTAGTAAGTTTGTTTGAAACAGTAGAGAATGTATCACTGCATCCAGCAGTATAGCCCCTTTATGTAATATATACATATCAAAACGACTACATAAATGCATACATACATAGATGTCCTTCAATATGTGATTCGTTGTTTTGTACACCAAAATCGAGGTGGGGGGGGGGGGGGGCGGTTATGCACAAAAATCGAGCAACATCTTATGAACATATTAATCAGAAAATAAACAGAAATGTTTTTGCTTCGCTTTTGTGATTTTGCTGTGGCTACGTGTTTTTGCTTGTTTTTGCTTTGTTCTTTGCTCCTAGAAAGTGTTAAGAAAAAAGCCCATGTGGTTGGACCAAAGTGCACGAATCACAAATCTGAGAGGATGCTTGTTGTGGTGCTAGTAAATCACACCTAACAACAGGAATTAAACAGTTCGAGGCACCACATTTGCACATTAATTAATAGTGAAAGACACTACTTGAAGCAATATAGAAGTTATTAGGAAGAGAAACATTAGTTTCCATTCCTTAATCAAACGTGACTGGGAGAACTCTGACAAAGAAGATACTTGTTTACTCTAGGATGGAAAGTGGTTTTATTATGAATTTCGCCTGTTGTTCTGTAATACGTCTTGATAGGTGATTATAGCTATGTTCCGTGCTAGTGCTTTTATTAACAATAAAACCTTGGGCTAAAAATTACGCTGTGTATGTGTGCCGTTGTGCGTGCGTGCGTGTGTGTGTGTGTGGTGTGTGGTGTGTGTGTGTGTGTGTGTGTGTGTGTGTGTGTGTGTGTGTGTGTGTGTGTGTGTGTGTGTGGTGTGTGTTGTGTGTGCGTGCGTGTCGTGTGTGTGTGTGTGTGTGTGTGTTTGTGTGGCGTGCGTGGGTGTGTGTGTGTGTGTGTGTGGTGTGTGTGTGTGTGTGTGTGTGTGTGTGTGTGTGTGTGTGTGTGTGTGTGTGTGTGTGTGTGTGTGTGTGTGTGTGTGTGTGTGTGTGTGTGTGTGTGACTTCTGTCCACTCCGCCCCCACTTGTAATGCCCAAGAGTCAGCCGGAAAGCATCGCATTAAATATAAAACAGTAACACGTCGCATTCAATACAGAACAGTAACATTCAATACAGAACAGTAACACGTCGCATTCAATACAGAACAGTAACATTCAATACAGAACAGTAACACGTCGCATTCAATACAGAACAGTAACACGTCGCATTCAATGCAGAACAGTAACATTCAATACAGAACAGTAACACGTCGCATTCAGTAGAGAACAGTAACATTCAATACAGAACAGTAACAGGTTGCATTCAATACAGAACAGTAACACGTCGCATTCAGTAGAGAACAGTAACATTCAATACAGAACAGTAACAGGTTGCATTCAATACAGAACAATAACATTCAATACAGAACAGTAACGCGACGCATTCAATACAGAACAGTAACACGTCGCATTCGATACAGAACAGTAACACGCCGCATTCAATACAGAAAAGCAACATTCAATACAGAACAGTAACACGTCGCATTCAATACAGAACAGTAACATTTAATACAGAACAGTAACATTCAATACAGAACAGTAACACGTCGCATTCAATACAGAACAGTAGCATTTAATACAGAACAGTAACATTCAATACAGAACAGTAACACGTCGCATTCAATACAGAACAGTAACACGTCGATTCAATACAGTAACACGTCGCATTCAATACAGAACAGTAACACGTCGCATTCAATACAGAACAGTAACATTCAATACAGAACAGTAACACGTCGCATTCAATACAGAACAGTAACACGTCGCATTCAATACAGAACAGTAACACGCCGCATTCAATACAGAACAGTAACATTTAATACAGAACAGTGACATTCAATACAGAACAGTAACACGTCGCATTCAATACAGAACAGTAACACGTCGCATTCAGGTAGGTAGGTAGTGTTGCTTAATGTCCTCAGATGTCAATTAACATATTAGGGACAAGCTGAGACCAACGCCGAAGCATGGTTCAGTATAGTTTTACGTCCACGGAAACCAGAAGGCTCGTTAGGACGGACACCCCAGGACGGCCACCTCGACTCTCACACAGCTCCTGAACTATCAAACATCGCATTCAATGCAGAACAGTAACATTCAATACAGAACAGTAACACGTCGCATTCAATGCAGAACAGTAACACGTCGCATTCAATGCAGAACAGTAACATTCAATACAGAACAGTAACACGTCGCATTCAGTAGAGAACAGTAACATTCAATACAGAACGGTAACACGTCGCATGCAATACAGAACAGTAACATTCAATACAGAACAGTAACACGTCGCATTCAATGCAGAACAGTAACATTCAATACAGAACAGTAACACGTCGCATTCAATACAGAACACTAACACGTCGCATTCAATACAGAACAGTAACATTCAATACAGAACGGTAACACGTCGCATTCAATACAGAACAGTAACACGTCGCATCAATACAGAACAGTAACACGCCGTATTCAATACAAAATAGTAACACATCACATTCAATACAAAGGAGTAACACATCGCATTCAATACAAAACAGTAACATATCGTAGCTATGTTCAACATTCACATTCAGTACAGAACAGTAACACGTCGCATTCAATGCAGAACAGTAACATTCAATACAGAACAGTAACACGTCGCATTCAGTAGAGAGCAGTAACATTAAATACAGAACAGTAACAGGTTGCATTCAATACAGAACAGTAACACGTCGCATTCAGTAGAGAACAGTAACATTCAATACAGAACAGTAACAGGTTGCATTCAATACAGAACAATAACATTCAATACAGAATGTGCATGTTTACAATAGATTCAGCGCGTGTATTCACACATGCACGCACACACACACACACACACACACACACACACACACACACACACACACACACACACACACACACACACACACACACACACACCACACCACACAACACACACACACACACACACACATCAACACACCACCCTCAACACACACACACACACCACACACACACACACACACACACACACACACCACACACACACACACACACACACACACACACACACATCACACACACACACACACCACACACACACACACACACACACCACACACACACACACACACACACACACACACACACACACACAACACACCTTCACACACACAACATACACACACACACACACACACACACACACACACACACACACACACACACACCACACACACACACACACACACACACACACACACACACACACACACACACACACACACACACCTCACACACACACACACACACACACACACATACACACACACCTTCACACACACACACACACACACACACACACACACCACACACACACACACACACACACACACACACACACACACACACACACACACACACACACACACACACACACACACACACACACAGAGCAAAACATGAACTTTTCTTTAAGCGTAATGCTCTTTTTTATTTCAACAATTTCTCAAAGTGTTTCAAGACAGACATGCTATTGATGTCATCATATCAAAAGGACGTAGATGGCAAAACGCTTCTGTGTTAGAATGACGTCTGTCATTCCCATGGGATTCTGTAAGCACATCGGAATCGGGCTTATTCTTCTCAGAAAGTGAATAATCACAATGGACACTTCCTGCAATGCAACTCCGTACATTTAAAAAGGCAAGAGAATAATTTTGCAAACTTACACTTAAAGCCAAGTTACTTACGTCGTGTTTCTTAGCCAAGTTGTGCTACGTTTGGTCTATTGGTTCAAGAACCTAGTAATAATTATTTAAACCAAACATTGGTGGGTTACAATCCGTTGGAGAAGGCAAGATTGTGCTTCCCGTGAACGCTTTCAGTTGTGGGTATGTATCCCCGTTACATAGTCTGTGTAAATCGTAAAAGAAAAGGGTACCTCTGTAAATGACGATTGATAATAAATTATTTAGTATCTATCACTCGAGGTCAGTACCTGTTTTGGACGGAAATTAGAAAAATGCAACTCCAGTTTAAAAAAAAAAAAAAGAGAGGAAAAAGTAAGTGTGTGTGTGTGTGTGTGTGTGTGTGTGTGTGTGTGTGTGTGTGTGTGTGTGTGTGTGTGTGTGTGTGTGTGTGTGTGTGTGTGTGTGTGTGTGTGTGTGGGGGGTGGGGGTGGTGGTGGTGGTGGTGGTTGTGGATAAAACAACAACAAACAATTAAGATTATCAGTGATAAAACAGGCTTTGCATTTGTACAATCAGCTAATTTCTTCTTTCAATTTCTTCATCTTCTAGATAAATTAACTATTCGTTTCTTGTATTGCACGTTTCGCATGAAACAAAAGGGTGGAGGGGGGGGGGGAGAGGGTGGTGGTGGTGGAGGGTGATGGTGGTGGTGGACCAGGCAGCTCTATCGGAAAAAAACCCCACAAACATTTATGTCGTCTTTGTCTTTCTCAAAGGTACGTGGAATCAGTCATCAGATAATAACGTTTCACAATTTAATCACTATATTCTGTCGTTTTGCGCGCGCCTGCATGTTCGCACACACAAGGACGCGAGGTCATTGAAACTGAAAATGTGCAACCGTTCCCAATTGTGCATTTCAGCTGGGGGCAAAATGTGAATACGTTTTTCAGCGTACTCCTTGCCCTCTTTGTCGAAAATTGATTCTGGACATAACTGGGGTCATCGTTGGATTAGGCTATTCCGTGTCAGCTGGTTATGGTTCTGCTCTAGATCTAATTATACACTATCTTTCTTGGGAAATCAGTATAATTCCAAAGACTGATCCTATCCATTTCTTCTGCCATGTTGGTCGGTTTTGTTCGATTCCCCCCGTTTCGAGCACTATGGACCTACTTACTGAGCTAGGTCACGGCGGGTCAAGGAGAATGAAAACGAGGCTAAGATGTGTGGCCAGCGACGATTAATCACTTTAATTACGACGCCGCACTCGTCTTGGTTTCGCGATCATACAATCGGGAAGGAGGGAGGTGGGGGTGGCAAGGACGGAGGTAAGGAGGTGGGGGCTGTGTGTGGAAGAGTATTTTGTTTGTTTCGTCGTTATGCCTTGAATTCAAAAACGTCGCGGTACACAAAACTATCCTTTCGATTTAACCGTTTTTCTAGGCTAATTACGCAGCCAGTTGTCGTCTGCACCGAACACCGCAACCTCGTTTTCGATCAACCTCATGAATATTCGTAGGGAATAGCCTCTGAGCGCGTTCTGTGAATGCGGAAGGTATCCCGTGCGCTTTAGCAAATCAATATTTATTTACTGGTTCTCTCATAATTCATTCAGGTCAGTATGACTCAGTTCTAGACATAAATATGGCTTCGTTTGATTGATTGTTTTTGATTTGTATCGCTTGATTCTGCCGCGTCAATTAAATACGGTACCATTCTAGACTAACATCGCCCTCATATAAGGCTGACTGGGCGTTAAAAATCAACAACTAACTAGACTAAGAACCGGCTTCCTCATTGGCTCGTCCGATAACCCCGCGTCAGTTATCTCTGGTTGCTGTTCAAGACTTAAATAAATCTTTTCGCTCTTTGGTCACGCCGTGTCGGTTAACTACGCTCCAATTCTAGATCTAAACATTTGGCTTCATCGGCTGATTATCGCCTTGTCAGTAATTCCCCGCTTCCAGTTCTAGACCTAAATCACTGGCTTCATCAATTGATAACGCCGTGCCATTTCGCTATGGTGCTTGTGCAAAACATGTCAGTGAGAAAACACTGCTCCGGGTGCAATATTGGAATGATAATAGTCGTGTCACGCCATGAAGTTGGCGTTTTCTATTATATATACAGAGAGAGAGAGACAGAGACAGACAGAGACAGACAGACAGACAGACAGAGACTGTAATAATCCACTCTTTGTACGGACGGACAAACATTGGTCATTAAATAGATGCGCATTTGTGAACGCAAAATGAAAACAATTTGAACGAATCAATGCCACGTTCACAGAAAATGTGAACTAGCTACTATAACAAACCAGCAACTGGTTAAAAATTGCAATGCCAGTGGCTTCGTCAAATGTGAAATCGCAGCAGTGTAGTAAATATTAGCACACTGCGTCAACCACGTAATAAGCTTGCTTGTGCTTATGTCAGATCTAACAGCACACACAATAATATCTAATCTATGAACACACACACACACACACACACACACACACACACACCACACACACACACACACACACACACACAACAACAACAACAACAACAACAACAACAACAACAACAAAACCACACTTCAAACAAAAGCCACATAACCCAAAATTTCTCAAAATCATGTGTAAACCCCCCCATTTAAACTGTCTATGACGCACATCACTGTTCGTGTTTGAAGAGGATTAGCGGAGACTGAAAAAACAAACAAACAAACCCCCCCAGAGAAGACCAGAGTTCCAGCCAGCAGCCGAAGGGTCTGGCGGGAAAGCTGTGTGTGTGTGTGTGTGTGTGTGGGGGGGGGGGGGGGGGGGTAGGTCTGGGTTCTCAGCAGAGAGGAGTGGAGGGGCCTGATTTGTACGTCTGAGGTAGCCCTCCGCGCGGGGGTTTGGTTCTGTTTGCAGCTGATCAAAGTGGCCCTTTATATGTACATACATACAGAGAGAGAGAGAGAGAGAGAGACACACACACACACACACACACACACACACACACACACACACACACACACACACACACACACACACAGAGAGAGAGAGAGAGAGAGAGAGAGAGAGAGAGAGAGAGAGAAATATTTCACAATGTTCTTATTTTTTAACATATCCCGCCAATTAAAACAAAAAGCCTTGAATCGATTGAGTTGCAGAACAAAGACAGCTATGGATACAGGTGCGGATGTTGACCCAACAGTGCTGACTAAAAGAATATAGATATTATAAGTATCCTAAGATCAAGAACTTTTTTCACAATGATGATGATGATGATGATAATAATAATAATAATAATTTAAAAACACCCACCCACACCCAAGGGACTTAATTAGCGCTCGAAACAAACAAACAAACAAACAGTAAATAAATGATGATAATATAATGCTGACGTTGTTGATGACGATGATAATAGTAATAATAATGTACTAAAACGAGACAGACAAAGCGAAAACTCATTGGAAAGCGAAGACTAATCGTCTTACAAAAGCGCCGATACTCACTAATTCCACAGTCAATTTCACACTGCAATCAACCGCAGACAATCAGAGGTAAACACTGTAGTACGGTGTACGGATTAATACTCTCAAGAGAGTCATAGTCAAAACCACGCACACATGTATAGCAATCGATCATAAACCATAACATTACATTGCAATATATGACGACTACAACTCTCTAGACTCTCTACAAGTCGTAATGCTCTCAAGAGAGTCATAGTCAAAACCACGCACACATGTATAGCAGTCGATCATAAACCATAACATTACATTGCGATATATGACGACTACAATTACTCTCTCAAAAATCACAATCAGCGCGGGGATTCCGGCCGATGACACGTATTTGGTAAATAGGGCCTGTACATGTGCCAACGTTTTCCTGCTCTTCTCTTCGCCGTTTAAAAATAAAATAAAATAAATAAATATATATTTGTCTTATAGGTGTTCCCAAGCGGACAAGCGAGTGGGCCTGAAAACTACGTAGAAAATGTAAAATATTTCCGTTTGCTGGCTTTGCATGGTTGTTGTCCTAATATTACCTGTGAACGACCAGATACACATCACACCACACAAAATTAACACACAAGGGAGTTAATTAGCGCTCGAAAAACACAAGTTACATAAACTCCACCAGAGGGATATCCTCTAGTATTTGACGATGTTCCTCTGGTAGAGTTTATGTACCTTGTATTTACACGCATGTCAGGTGAGAGTTAACGTAGGCGACTCAGGTCTTTGTTGTTGTACTTGTGTTACATATTTCGAGCGCTAATTAACTCCCTTGTGTGTTGATTCTGCACGAGCGCTATGGGAGTTTTTCTGTTTCAGATTTGTCACATCATACAAAACTGACGGGCCCCGCATACATAGCATGGCCCAGGTGTTGTTCTGATTGACCCTGCTCATTTTTTGACTGCTGACTACACGCGGACTTTCAAATTGTCTTTGTCTTGAAAAAGCTGAGTTCCAAAACTAGAGCTTATCAACTGATGGAGGCCGTTCATGTTTGTCTTGTGGCGTCATAGGCATATCCAGTGGGACGGCCAAAACACTGTGGGACGGCCATGAAGGTCCCAGAACGCCCCTTTTCTGCCAGACCAGTTCCGTTACTCAAAGACTATTACTCGTCCCTCAGTTGTGTTCAAAGGCTGCGTTCACGTAACACAACTTCTCCGTCGATCGCGGTCCAGCAGCTTCCTC
>JABMCL010002343.1:20000-47500 GCA_018857735.1 Alviniconcha marisindica
TACTCAGAGCTCCACGACAAGGTAATGAACTTCATCTGCGACAGAAATGCTCGTGACGAAATCGGCTGTTTGCGGTTGTGCAGCATGCAGTATCGATTCTCAGCGGTGAGGCAGTGCATGATGGACTCACCACAATACAGGCGACAGTCGGTCCGTCTATCAGCCACTCGAGACTTCCGGCACTCGTCAGCCAACATTGTCTGAACACACAGCAACACAAGGATTCAGTGATCTCCCAAAACATTGCCTGAACACACAGCAACACAAGGATTCAGTGATCTCCCAACATTGCCTGAACACACAGCAACACAAGGATTCAGTGATCTCCCAACATTGCCTGAACACACAGCAACACAAGGATTCAGTGATCTCCCAACATTGCCTGAACACACAGCAACACAAGGATTCAGTGATCTCCCAACATTGCCTGAACACACAGCAACACAAGGATTCAGTGACTCCCAACATTGCCTGAACACACAGCAACACAAGGATTCAGTGATCTCCCAACATTGCCTGAACACACAGCAACACAAGGATTCAGTGATCTCCCAACACTGTATGAACACAAGGATTCAGTGATCTCCCAACATTGCCTGAACACACAGCAACACAAGGATTCAGTGATTTCCCAACATTGCCTGAACACACAGCAACACAAGGATTCAGTGATCTCCCAAGTCTGTATGAACACAGTAATACAAGGATTCAGTGATCTCCCAACACTGCCTAACACACAGCAACACAAGGATTCAGTGATCTCCCAACTCTGTATGGACACAGTAAGACAAGGATTCAGTGATCTCCCAACACTATATGAACACAGTAATACAAGGATTCAGTGATATCCCAACACTGTATGAACACAGTAAGATACGGATTCAGTGATCTCCCAACACTATATGAACACAGTAATACAAGGATTCAGTGATCTCCCAACACTGCCTAATACACGGCAACAAAAGGATTCAGTGATCTCCCAACACTGTATGAACACAATAATACAAGGATTCAGTGATCTCCCAACACTGTACGAATTTTAACACAGTAATACAAGGATTCAGTGATCTCCCAACACTGCCTAACACACAGCAACACAAGGATTCAGTGATCTCTCAACTCTGTATGAACACAGTAATACAAGGATTTAGTGATCTTCCGACACTGTATGAACACAGCAACACAAGCATTCAGTGATCTCCCAATACTGCATGAGATCTCTCTCTCTCTCTCTCTCTCTCTCTCTCTCTCTCTCTCTCTCTCTCTCTCTCTCTCTCTCTCTCTCTCTCTCTCTCTCTCTCTCTCTCAACCTGCCGTGGTTTCTGTCTATGCATCTATGTTTGAGTCTACTTCAGTGCCTGCCCGTCTCTGTGGTCAGTTGTGTGTGTGTGTGTGTGTGTGTGTGTGTGTGTGTGTGTGCGTGCGTGCGTGCGTGCGTGCGTGCGTGCGTGCGTGCGTGCGTGCGTGCGTGCGTGCGTGCTGCGTGTTTGTGTGTGTGTGCGTGCGTGCTGGTGCGTGCTGCGTGCGTGGTTTGTGCTTGCGTGCATGCGTTCGTGTTGTGTGGTGTGTGGTGTGTGTGTGTGTGTGTGTGTGTGTGTGTGTGTGTGTGTGTGTGTGTGTGGTGTGCATTTGTTTTTTGTTGTTGTTGTTGTTGTTGTGTTGTGTGTGTGTGTGTGTGTGTGCGTGCGTGCGTGCGTGCGTGCGTGCGTGCGTGCGTGCGTGCGTGCGTGCGTGCGTGCGTGCGTGCGTGCGTGCGTGCGTGCGTGTGTGTGTGTGTGTGTGTGTTTGAGTGAGTGCGTGCGTGCGTGCGTGCGTGCGTGCGTGCGTGCGTGTATGTGTGTTGTTGGGGGTGAGGAGGTGAGACTCTTACGCATCATCATCGGAGGTGACACGCACGATGGTGTATATCAGGCAGAACAGTACTGGAATTCCTGAAACAGTTTATGCAGTCACACATACCGACTGTTCAAAGTCTCAAGCAGCTGTTATTTAATATATAAGGAATTTCACACCCCCCCCCCCCCCCCCTCGGGCTTTCCTTCATTTATAGGCCTACCTTGTCTACAAAACCTACGTTAAAAAACATCAAACATATTTTATTTCAAATATTTTATTTTAAATGATACAGCATGATACTCCTCCTCCCATCCCAAAAAGGAAAGAAAGGAAAAAATAACAAAGAAAAGGAAAAGGAGAAAAGAATACAAAATGGTTTCACGACCGGCAAGAAAACCCAGTAACTGCTCATTTTCCCAGTCCACTGGCGTTTTGATTTACGAACACAACGACACCGTCCTCCTCATCAACACAACGCCGGACTGACGGCCACTGCTACACACGATCGAGGCCCCCCTCACCCCATCCGAAGAAGCAGAAAAGGAGCATGGAGGAGAGGTGTCTGAAGGACTGCAGCATGAGCCAGGTCAGGTAGAAGCCTTCACAGAACATCCAGAAGAACGTGGTCATCAGCAGACACCGTGACGTGATGTTCAGAAACTTGCAGGCAGCCTGTGCGGGTTGGGTGGAAATTAGTCACTGCAGGTCTTTGCGACCGTTAAGACTTTGTACGTACGGTATAAAAACAGCACACACAACAATAATATACCCCCGTCCCTAATAAGCCGTACGGTTTCTGTGGACGTTAAGCACCATGTTTACTTTAATAATATATTATGGATTCTTGAAACGTGGCTTTGTCGACAGAATAGAACTAGCAGAAATTAGGACCACCTTGACATCGCCGGCAGCCACGTTCCCCCCCAAGAATAATTTGACAACAAAGAAATAAACACATTAAGAACAGCAAAGCGCGGGCGAGGGCGTGCGCTCAACACACACACACACACACACACACACACACACACACACACACACACACACACACACAACAACAACAACAACAACAAAAACATAAAAACAACAACGAAAACACCACCACCACCAACTATAAACAAACAAACACACACACACACACACACACACACACACACACACACACACACACACACCACACACACACACACACACTCACACAAAGTTTGGCGGCGTTCCGCAGACGTCTGGAAACCCACCTTGTATGAATGACTTTGCACCATGTGTCTTTTTCTTTTTCCTTTAGTTTAATTATTTTGACTTTCTCTCTATTTCCCTCCCCCCATCCCCCACCGCCTTCAACCAGTGAGCATTCATGTTAGTGAAATCATGCGCTCTAAAAGTGGCCATCCTCTTCATCCTCATCCTCATCATCATCTACCTGGTGATTTGTGATGAAGAGTTCGGAGTGCTGAGCTACCAGCAGGTCGCGGCTGACGACGACCTCCCAGAGGAGGGAGAAGACGGCCGTCAGAGCCAGAGACAGGAACAGGTTGACGTGCAGCTTGATCCGCAGTTGGGACCGTAGCGGTCTGCCAATGGAGAAGGTTATGCAGGCGGTTTTACTGATGATGATGATGATGATGATGATGATGAGATGATGATGATGATGACGATCATCATCATCATCATCATCATCATCATCATCATCATCATCATCATCATCATCATTTTCATGCGTAAAATTTTATGACGCTATTCCCCGCTGAGTGAGCTCAACGCGCTTCTTTACATACATGTGCAGATATCGTTTGAATTTACTAACTTGTTATACACCTGCAATCCCATAGCATAACAATACATACTACACATTAAATTTTTAATACTTTATAATGCTACTAAACAGGTACATGAATAACAGCTAACAAAATAACTATGACCAAATTCTCCCTCTTTCTCCCCCTCTCTCTCTGTGTCACACACGCGCACGCACACACGCACGCACGCACGCACGCACGCACGCACGCACACACACACACACCCCACACACACACACACGCCCACACGCACGTCACGTACGCACGCACGCACGCACGCACCACCACACACACACACACACACACATACACACACACACACACACACACACACACGACAAAGCACGCACGCATACGCACACACACGCACACTCGCAAACACACATGATGGCCTGCACGTACACACGCACATGCGTACACACATAAACAGGCGCGCGCGAGCACACACACACACACACACACATACACTCCCCTTCCTCTCCCCAACAAAGCACACGGTGACAGTCACACCATCCCTCTGATGCCAGGGTGACTGGGTGAAATTTACCTGAACACGAGGAATATGCCGATGGACGGGATAAGCAGCAGCAGGGTGATGCCCTTGAAGATCAGCTTCAAGGTCAAAATTGTTTTGTGATCTTGGGCCTGTGAATATGATCAATAACGTTCGTTCTTATTCATTCTATTTCACGTCGAATAAGCCATTACAGTCGATTTTATTTCAGCAAATGCCGCAATATGAATGGGCAGATTTGTTTTTAAAGGGGGGAGGGGGGAGGGGCATTACTCACCTCAGCAGGGGGAAATGTGCCAAATTGCAACCTTAGAAATCATATTGCACGCTGTGGATTTCCTGGCTACTTCTGTCACAGGTGCATTTCCTAGTTATTTCTGTCACAGGTGGATTTCCTAGTTACTTCTGTCACAGGTGGATTTCTGAGTTAATTCTGTCACAGGTGGATTTCCTGGCTACTTTTGTCACAGGTGGATTTCCCAGCTACTTCTGTCACAGGTGGATTTCCTAGTTAATTCTGTCGCAGGTGGATTTCTTGGTTACCTCTGTCACAGGTGATTTCCTAGTTACTTTTGCCACAGGTGGATTTCCTGGCTACTTCTGTCACAGGTGGATTTCCTGGCTACTACTGTCACAGGTGGATTTCCTAGTTAATTCTGTCACAGGTGGATTTCCTGGTTACCTCTGTCACAGGTGATTTTCTAGTTTCTTTTGTCACAGGTGAGGTTCCTAGTTACTTCTGTCACAGGTTGATTTACTAGTTAATTTTGTCATAGGTATATTTCCTGGCTACTTCTGCAACAGGTGGATTTCCCAGTTACTTTTGTCACAGGTGGATTTCTAATCACTCTGGATTTCCTAGTAGAAGGCAAACTGAACTGTGCATGGAGAATAGACGATTTCCGGAAATAACAGGCGAAGACAATTTTACAGTGTTTTCTTACTCCTGGAGAGTGAAGTCCCCTGAATGGAGGCGGCTGCGGAGAAGAGCCGATCTGCGACAGTTTTAGATATTCAGACATGGACCTATTATAATTTATACTAGACTACCAGCTGGGGGAACCTAATATCCAATGTGCATGTTCCCCATTAACAGTGAGTGCTTGATCGGCATTTATGATGCCTTCTCTGCCTTTTCTTTACGGGTATTCGTCATCTTCCCCACGTGCTCACTGTATCCCCAACAAAAGCGTGCCTACTCTGCACTACACCCGCAGGCATGGACCTATCTATACAGGTCCATGCCCGTAGGCACTTACCGAGTGCAGTCCCCTGATTTCAGAAGATCGTCTTATCCCCCCCCCCCCCCCCCCCCCCCCCCGCTCCTTCCCCCCCCCCCCCCCCCCCCCGCAACCCTCAGTTCTTTACTAAGGATCTTCACATTCAAGGATGTTTATTCCTTTAGCTCCTTGTGGGTATGGCTCCCTTATCGAGAGAGAGTGTATAAAACTGACCACCACACACACACACACACACACACACACACAACACAACACACGCACGCACGCACGCACGCACGCACGCCACGACACACACACACACACACATAACACACACACACACACACACACACACAACACACACACACACACACACACACACACACACACACACACACACACACACACACACACACACACACCATGTGCAGTGACTTAGACACCACAATTGACAATATGGCAAGCCACTCCCAACCTCAAGACACCAAAATAGCATTAGCAATAATTTATACATAACTGAAAAATAGTTTATTCATAATTGTGCATTTTTGCGCCGCGGCCTGCGTGTATGTGTGTGTGTGTGTGTGTGTGTGTGTGGGGAGAGAGAGAGAGAGAGAGAGAGAGAGAGAGAGAGAGAGAGAGAGAGAGAGAGAGAGAGAGAGAGAGAGAGAGAGAGCTTGAAAAGAAGGAAAAACAGATAGAGTGTGTGTGTGTATGTGTGTGCAACTCTCTCTCTCTGTCTGTATCACAACTTTCTCACTTTTGTTGCTTGCGAAACGAAGATTGGATATCTTTAAAAATCAACTGCCAACCAATGAAAATTATATGACATGATTTTTGTGTGTGGGTGTAGCTGTTCACCTTGTGGCAAGAGTTGTAGTCGGTCCACTCCAGACCAACGTCATTGACGTACCACGAAGAGTTGGGCCAGCACAGTCTGCTCGCCGAACCTGCACGTGCACATCTCAAGGTCACGGTCAAGGTCATGCCAGTCCTACGCTTTCAATCTTAAAAAGGCTAACGGATTTCGAAAGGCTAGACAAGTCATTCACTGATTTTTTAAACTTCTTGTCATCGAAGATGATTATATCAGGGCAAGATTGAAAAATGCGTTACAGAATAATAATATACAAAAGATGTTTGCATAGCGCATCATCTGTTTTGAACATGATGCGCTTCACAAACTACATGTGTGTACAAAAGGAAGTATTGCCATAACAAAAACAAGACATAAAACATGCAAATCAATACTAACTGGCAATACATCATTATGAATCACAGCAATGCATAAGTATACACCTTCCGTCGTTCGGCTCGTCCTGGTCTGATCCAGTGCGGGTGACAGGGGCGGGTAAATCCAAGAACTGTTGAGCAATTTAGCGAAGCTGGTTTGCACGAATGAATGCCCTTTGTAATGTTTCGCGCAAGAAGTCGCAAAAGTTCGCACCTGCCACTTCCGGGCCGATTTCTGAGTAGGCGTTGGTTCACGCTGTGTATAACCATGGACCCTATATACCCTATAGGTCCATGGTATAACACTGGACGTTGAACCTAGAAACCACGACTGTTGCGTTTAACAAAAATCACAGAGCGTAGGTGATGGAGGATGGAGAAGAGTGTCTCTGCATCGTTTTTCGGCTGACCAGAAGATTGCCAGTGCATGGGAAAAAATGCATTTTGTTATTATTATTATTGGGGGGAGGGGGGGGGGGTAGGGTCGGGGGGGGGGGGGGGGGGCATCCTATAACACGAGCAACAAGTTATTGCATGTTGCCAAGTACACTCTGACTACGGCCTTCAAAAAAGCCCTTTAAAGTTGGCACTGTAAACTTCCGCGAATTGACTGTCCCAGCCTTCCAATGTGAAAAAAGTACGCACCGGAAGGAAGTAAAAACAGCCAAGGGACTTAAGCGAAGCCGACTAACAGTCAAGGGAGTTGACAACCCCTGAACCAGCCAATAACCAAGTATTAGTTCGCTGACAAACTGGTCATGGCGGGGCTCACCGCTGATGTCGGAATTGAACCTCTTGATAAACGTGGGACACGCAATGACTGCCGTCTGACCGGCAGGCGTTCTGTTCACACAGCTGAACCCGTCCCACGTCATTGGACAGCCACCGCCAGCATCACCATCACCGACATCACTACCGTTACTTGCGGGAGACGTAAGGGACGAGCTGGTCTGGTCGTGACAGCACCTTTCTGCAGACTGAAATACGAACGCATGAAGATCTGAAAGCATCGCCATGAGGAATGTATTTCCAGTTTGGGTTAGAAGTCGGCCTAGGATTGGACTAAGGGCCTACCTATACCAGCATACTGGGTATATTTATACACACCCGTGGCCCACATGCTGGTATATTTATACACCCACGCACACCCACGTGCTAGGTATATGAATACACACACACACACACACACACACGCACACACACACACACACACACACACCACACACACCACACACACACACACATACTGGGTATATGAACACACACACACACACACACACACACACACACACACACACACACACACACACAATGGTGTAGTGTTGTTATTCAACAGGTAATGGAGCACCCCCGCCCCTTCTCCTCCCTCCACCACCTCTCTCCCACCAACGCCCCCCGCCCCACCCTACACACACACAGACACCCACACACCTCACCTGACAGCACGCTCTCCAGTCGTCACAGTCGTCGCTTGTCAAGGTGTCACACACCAGCGCCATAGCAGTCTGGTTGCCCGGTTCAGCCAGGACGAACTGCCTGGTGCTGACGGACCGAAGCAAGGCGAACCCCCTGGAGGTGCTGACGCGAAACTGTCCCGTCCCGTCCGGCAGCAGGTAGTCCAGGCATTTGGCACACGCGTGAACACGGAAGACGACCTCCGGAAAGCGACCCACACGGTCTCGGCACCATTTCATGGTGGTGGCAGTGGGCTTGGCTGCTGTAGCCTTGTCTAGGACATCGTCTGCCGTCTATAACATTACGGAGAGAGAGAGAGAGAGAGAGAGAGAGAGAGAGAGAGAGAGAGAGAGAGAGAGAGAGAGAGAGTAAGTAAATTGTTGTTTTACGCCCAGTCAACCAGTGCGGTTATATGAGAGAGAGAGAGAGAGAGAGAGAGAGAGAGAGAGAGAGAGAGAGAGAGAGAGAGAGAGAGAGAAACAACAACAAATATTTAATATTGCTTTACGACCACAGAGACCATACGGACTATGAGGGACGGGTAGCCCAGTACGGCCACCTCGGCCTTCACACAGGCCCTAAGCTCTGAAGAGAGAAACGAAATGGACAATTGTACTTTATAAAGAATTCCCTGCGGGTCAGGAGATCGGAAGCGAGGCTGGGTGCGAGATCGAGCGTGCAAAGATTTTGTATACATGTCTGCACCGTGGCCGACATTCCCAGAGCCTCGGTTGTGATCAGTATTCCTTGGGAATGGTCCATTGGAGTGATAGGGCTTTGCTGGAAAAATTGACAAGTGTAACACAATGGTGTTGTGCCGCCTCCGACTGTCGCGATGGGCGCCTTGCGGGGCCATTTGGTTTCTGACCATCCTTGCACATTGTAGGGGGCCATTTGGTTTCTGACCGTACTCGCTTATGACCATCCCTGCTATTTGTGGGGGCCATTTGGTTTATGACCGTACTCGCTAATTGTGAGGGCCATTTGGTTTCTGACCATCCTCGCTAATTGTGGGGGCCATTTGGTTTCTGTCCATCCTTGCTAATTGTGGGGGCCATTTGGTTTTTGACCGTACTCGCTAATTGTGGGCGCTCGCTGACCAATGGGCTAGAATTAGTGCACCTCCATTGAACAAAGAAGTGGTGACCTTTTGTGTACTGATGCGCGAGTGCTGTCCAAGAGAACTGATGACGGCGATTTATGCGTCTGCATGGGGAGGTGGCGCGAGTTGGTGATGGTTGTTTATGAGGGACAGGTACGGCCGGACGGCGGTTGCCTGGGGTCCGACTGGGCTCGTTGGCAGATGGGCCGGAGTTAATGGGCCTCCTTTGATAGGGGAAACTGCTGAGATCGGTTGAGGATTTACCACGCATCGTGTCGGGGGGATGGTCACGAAATTACGACGGGAGAGTATATAACGGGCCGTATCGGCCAAGGTGCACATAGCTTAGAGCTAAGGCTCAGCATATACACCGGAGGTCATGGACTGGTAGCGGAAGTGAAAGCGGGAGCGCAAGCTCGGCATAGACTACTGGGCGGTTCAGGAGGGGTTGTTAACTCCCTTGACTTTTGCCCGGCATCGCTTAAGTCCCTTGGCTGCTTTTACTTCCGGTGCGTACTTTCTTCGCAATGGAAGGTGGTGACAGTGAATTTGCGAATTTTATACTGCCAACTTTAAAGACATTTTTGGAGGCCCGTAGTCAGAATGTGTCTGGCAACAAGCAATAACTTGTTGCTCGTGCTATAGGATGCCCCCAAACCCATTTTTTCCACCCTTCATCCCCTTTCACCCGTAATTTTTGCAACTGCAACAGCGGTGGCATTTGTAGCGCTTGGCAATTCTAGGTTCAACTTCCATTGTTATACACAGCGTGAAGCAACGCCTATTCAGAAATCGGCCCGGATGTGACGCTGCGACTTCTTGCGCGAAAGATTACAAAGGGCATTCACTCGCGCAAACCAGCTTCACTGAACCGCCCAGTAGGGACATGATAGGAGCTGATTAGGAATTGTCTCTTGTATTTGATTCTCTTTGATGGAAAATGTTGGAACTGTTGACTGTTGATCTTATGTAAGAGGAAACGGAATAGAAGACCAGGAGAAACTAGACTATCGTTTTGGACTCATCTTTGTTAGAGTGATTGCATTTGTTTTGTTTGTCCTGTGTGTTGAGCGTAGTGTTACACAAGACAGTCAAATCGTTCAGCTCTTCTCTCTTTCTGTCTCTGTCTGTCTGTCTCAGTTTGTAGTATAGCAAAGACTGGCTGTTAGGTCCAAACTGACCTAATGCTACTATCCTTGAGAATGAAAGCTTTCGAGTTCGAGTTCTCTCGCTCTCTCTTCTTCTTCTTCTTTAATATCGTAGGCTACGTGTAGTCTGTTATCCTCCTTGTTAAACAGCGAAAGGAGGACCGAGTAAAGAATGAGGAAAGGTGAAAGAAAAATTAGATCGGAGGAGCATGGAACCAGAAGAATGAGGACGAGGATGAAGAGGAGGAAAAAAAGAGGAAATGGAGAAGATGAAGGACCAGGAGGAGGAAAAAAAGAAGAAGAGGAAATGGAGAAGATGAAGGACCAGGAGGAAGGGAAAAAAGGAGGAAATGGAGAAGATGAAGGACCAGGAGGAGGAAAAAAGAAGACAGAGGGAAATGGAGAAGATGAAGGACCAGGAAGAGGAGAACAAGGAGGAAATGGAGAAGATGAAGGACCAGGAAGAGGAGAAAAGGGAGGAAATGGAGAAGATGAAGGACCAGGAAGAGGAGAAAAAGGAGGAAATGGAGAAGATGAAGGACCAGGAAGAGGAGAAAAAAGAGGAAAAATGGAGAAGATGAAGGACCAGGAAGAGGAGAAAAAGGAGGACGAGGAGAAGAAGCAGACTGACGGAAGAGGAGTAGAAGGAAAAGGAGGAGGAGGAGGAGGACGAGGGGGAAAGCAGAAGACTGATGGAGGAGGAGGAGAAGGAGGAAGAGAAGAAGCAGAAGACTGACGAAGAGGAGGAGAAGGACGAGGAGAAGGACGAGGGGAAGAAGCAGAAGACTGACAGAGGAGGAGGAGGAGGAGGGGAAGAAGCAGAAGACTGACGGAGGAGGAGTAGAAGGACGAGGAGAAGGACGAGGGGAAGAAGCAGAAGACTGACAGAGGAGGAGGAGGAGGAGGGGAAGAAGCAGAAGACTGACGGAGGAGGAGTAGAAGGACGAGGAGAAGGACGAGGGGAAAAGCAGAAGACTGACGGAGGAGAAGGACGAGGAGAAGGACGAGGGGAAGAAAGGCAGAAGACTGACGGAGCAGGAGGAGGAGGAGGACGAGGGGAAGAAGCGAAAGACTGACGGAGGAGGACGAGACGAGAAGGACGAGGCGAAGAAGCAGAAGACTGACGGAGGAGGAGGACGAGAAGGGCGACGGAAAGAAGGAGGAGAAGAAGAAGCAGAAGAAGAAGAAACTGTGCTACAAACTGACGAAGGTTTGTGTACTTGAGACATTAAATCAGTCCTGTCGATGGAGCGACAAGTCACAACTAATCTGCAGGCGACTAACAAGAGCTCAACGTTTGGCTGCGTCGACTGTGTGTGTGCATACATAAAACCTCAAAAATAACACATAAACAACATAATACTGTATCATCACATCACACTCGCACATCACACTCTCTCTCACACTCGCTCATCTCTCTCTCTCTCACACACACACACACACACACACACACACACACACACACACACACACCACCACCACTCACGCACGCACGCACGCACGCGCACCCCCACACACACACACACACACACACACACACACACACACACACACACACACACACACACACACACACACACACACACACGCGCGGTGGGTGGTTCAGGTCTCTGTTGCTGTGTTTTTATGTGACGTCTTTCGAACGCTGATTAACTCCCTTTGTTTCTTGATTGCCAATCCAAACTCGGACAAGACCGTACAGAACACACACACACACACACACACACACACACACACACACACACACACACACACACACACACACACACACACACACACACACACACACACACACACACACACACACAACGCATCGGATTATTGAGCTACAACACACACACACGCACGCACGCACGCACGCACGCACGCACGCACGCACGCACGCACGCACGCACGCACGCACGCACGCACGCACGCACGCACGCACGCACGCACGCACACACACACACACACACACACACACACACACACACACACACACACACACAGAGGACACGAGACTAACACACTTACACTGTTGGCTGTGACGGTAAAGACCACAAGCAGCTTCAGAAGCGACGACAACCAGCCTGGGAGTCCTGCCCCTCTCACCATCCTGGCCGACACTGTAAGTAAACATGGTGCTTGACGTCCACAGAAACCGTACGGCTTATTAGGGACGGGGAGAAGGGGGGAAGGGGGTATGGAGGTGGGGAGAGTGGGAGACTATTATACCTATCGCTACACTGTCACCACCAGAATGACTCATGCATTAAGGAGGGCAGCGATGAGAGCCATTTTAATGTTTCATTAATTGTGAGGGACAAAGTCACAAGACAGTGTCCACAGACCACAATTTTTGAAGAGAGAGGAGAGCCGAAGCGGATTCGAACCGAGGTCCCTCTGCTTACCAGCCTAACGCCTTACCGCTAGGCCAAACCGGTTCACCGCAGACATTAGTCTCGGTCGGTCCTTATTATACAGCTGCTGGCCCAAAACACAAAATTTGCCCTAATAAGCTCATCAATTGGAGGTCCCACAGTGGGCCCCGGGGATAAAAATAAAATAAAAAGTCACTAGTAGGGCCACCGCATAAAATCGATATAATAAATTCAGCAGGGAGCTGAACTGAAGCAACAAACTTGGGTTGTTTAGAATTCTGCAACCTTTAGCCTACCACTGCGGTGGCGAGTAACCTTGTTCTCAGACAGTTCTCAACATTTCTGCAGAATGACCATTATCGAGCAATAGACGAACTATTATTACACACACACAAAAATGAAAGCTGGTAAAAACCAGGGTGTGTCATGTTTTGTAATGGTGGCTGTTTGTAGGCGAATGAAGATTTGCTAAAGGTATTGTTTAATTTGAAAACAAAACAAAACAAAAAACAAACAAAACAACAACAACTTTCAAGTAAGTAAGTAAACATGATGCTTAACGTCCACAGAAACCATGAGGCTTATTAGGGACGGGGCAAAAAACAAAAAAAACAAAAAAACTTTCATTTTTCTTTCCCTTTTTATAGGCACTTTTCTTTTTTCTTCTTTTTTTCTTTCTTTTTTTCTTTTTTCTTTTCTTTTTGCAGTCACTTGCTTAAGGTCATTTCTCCTAAACTGATGTGTATAGTTCATCCACTAACAGTACAAACGCCTGTTTTCTGTAAAACAAACTGGCCCCCTGAAACCGTGTTTTGAGCAAGAAGCAGAATAGAGCAATAGTTAAACTGCCCCGTTGGTTTCTGTGTACTCAGAATTCAGAAACCGATTTTCGTCACTGACCATTAGCGGGCCTGGATGAACAAACCATGCAACATCAGGTGTCACGGCTCGCCTGTTTCACATTGTACATCGCCCACTCTCGCATATTCGAAACGAGTGAGTGGTGCTCACGTTTGCCCGTGTACTGTATATAATTATGCATGTCCGCTAATCGTGCATTCACGATTAGTTATTTTACTGGGATAGAGGTGGGGAGAGGGGGGGGGGGGGGGGCGAAACGAGGGGGGCGGGGGCGACGCCATATAAAACAAACGAGGCGTTTTAAGAAAAAATTCCTTAAGATTAAGTTTTCCTGTCGATGTTTTCGACCCGCTAAATAAAAATAATTAAAAGACTCCCGGAGAAGGCTAGTTAGGTTTTCGACCTGCTAAAGAAAAGATGCTCTGAGAAGGCTAGTTCCTTTAAAGGGCTTCTAAAGGCAGTTTTTGTTTGCAACGGAACGTTGAAAATCGACCCAATTATGAAAGTCTAGTGCATAACATGACCTTTAAATCTAATAAAATGTAAATGCCATGAAATAGTATGTTTACGAAGGAAGAAATGCATGCCAATCAGGCCGAATTTCGTCTGTTTGTTTTAATCTCGAAATGCGCGAGATCCTTGACGTAGGTCTCTGACGTACAAACAGACCACTGAGGCGAATGGCGAATGAGGCGCGTTTTTCCACCATCAATCGGTCCACAACAAAAAATGCCACCCGAATGTGCGGCCGTGAGATGCGCAGGCTGCAGACCAAAGGGTCGTTGTTTTCCTTTCACACCTTCCCGAAAGATAGCAGTCGAAGGGAGCTCCCACCCCCTTGGAGATTCGAACTGGAAATTGTTCCAAGTCGGTTACCCTGTGGACACCCACACAGACATGATTTTTTTACTAAAAGGTATCGGTTACGCATCGCCCGGCTTTCACTAGGTTGATCCTTGTTAGATGGAAGGAACGGTCTCTTCGGATGAAACCTCCGTCCTTGCCAATTCAACAAGGAATATATCCAGACCGACCAAAGGACTCTGAAATACATTTTGACCCCTTGGCACCAGTGCAAAGATTAAAATTAAAAAAGGGGAAAAACCTTTTTCACAAGAAACCCTCCAGAAAAAGAAAGGGAAATCAACAAAAGAGGCAAATGAACACACAAATCCTCAGCAAGAATGACTCGTAAAAATGCAGAAGAAGAAGAAGAGAAAAAAAACCACAAAAAACAAATGGACATGGTAAACACGGAAAAAAGAAAGGAAAAACAGGAGTAACTTGAACTCCCACAAATACCCCTGCCTTGTCTAAGAAACAAACAAAAGCGAGGCAAAAAATCAATGAAAACAACCGAAAAGAAAAGTAAAAGCCGAAAGGTAAACAAAACTCGGCTGGCCTGTGCACCAACGAATAGTACAGGCCTTAGGGAAAATAGCGGCACTCTCACGGGGCCGCGCCGAAGCCACGGCACCATTCGGTCGACATCGCAGTATGCTCTTTAGCATCTGAGAACATTAAGAAAGAAGGAAGGCAAAGACAGTAAGTCTAGCACGAATGCCTACAGCAGAAAAGGCCGTGTAAGTAAGAAACAAATGCCGGTGACAAAAAAAAAAGAAAAAAAGACGACAAATCCTAGGAAAAGAAAGACCAAACCACAAATGTTGAGGCAAACGAAAAATGGCTGCCCTAATCAGGCAAGCAAACAGCTGACACCAAATGAAACAAACAAAACAGCTGAAACCAACGCAAACGGTGGCCTACCTGCAAACATAAGGTGGAAAAAAACAACAACAACCAAATCACAACAGTCTAATAGACTACTGTCTGCAACAAATGAATGGACGACTACATTGACTAAATTTGTTGCAGCCATAAGAGCACAGAGCAAAAATAACTGTGCCGACAAACAGATGGAAAGCCAAATTAACATAACTAACATGAATCTTAACTAACTCTAACTAACCCCTCACTAACCCGGCTTCCATCTAGAAAAATAAAGGCAGCAGACTATAAAGCAATTCGCTAATCAGGACTACCGATGACAAAGCATCGGGATGTAAACAAATGCAGACGAAAGAGAAATGAAAAATGGCTGCCCTAATCAGGAAAGCTAACAAGCGGGTACAAAATGGCCAAAAAACCCAGAGATAAAAAAAAAAAAAAAAAAACACACACGAAAGAACGCATGGTGGAAAAGAGGGGAAAAAGAGAGAAAAACAAACAACAACACTTTCTGAAAAGAAAGAGGGGGCAAGAAATGTCAGGAGCAACGAGACAAAAGGCTGGATACACGAATCCGTGTACACAATACAATCCATTCAGCCGACAACCGGCAGGGCAACAGACCCCTCACGAACTACCCTACACAAAGAAAGAATGAGCGGTTTTTTAAACACGAAACTAACCCCCTCACTCGTACATCGTAAATGAACGATTAACTCGAGAAACAAAAGGGCAAGCCAAGAGAAAAAAAGTGAATGGCAAGAACCGGCAACTAGCCAACCCCAAACCCTAACCCAGGGAGGCCACGAAATCGCTAGGCTATTGAACTAGAACGAACATTACATGATGAAACAAACAAGGCTAAACTGGGGAAAATAAATAAAACACCCAAAAAGGCAGGCTCCCTGATGAGTTAGCCTTAGTGAAATTAGAGTAAACACAACGAAAAAGAAAAAGAAACGCCACGCACCTAACAGGCTCGAGAAAGATGAAATAACAAGGGGGAATAAACAAAGGCCCAACTACTGAAAGGAGTTTCATTTCCCCATATGTTGTTTTGAAATCCTCTTTATATTATTTTAACTGACTTTTTCCAAGCGGTTTCCCTGTGGACACTCACACAGACCCGACTTCCACGTTTGGTTGCTGGTCTGTTTGTGACGTCACTGACCGACCGTTGACCTTTAGCTTAAAATAGCTCTCACGGAATCTCGCATTCAAAATGGCGCTGGTTTTGAAACGTTCAGTTGACCGTATTTTCCGACCTTTTTTGCCAAAAATAAAGCATTACAACCTAAAGTGAGGCCCGAAAAGTTTTAACAATGATTTAATAGACTGTTTCTTCTCTTCGAACGTTAGTACGGACCTATGTGTTGTTTTGAAACGATTTGGAGTGATTTTGTGGCCCGAAACTGCCTTTACAGGCCCTTTAAAGTGTAGCATTCGGTTCACGTTTTGGTTTGACCCTGAGGGCGTGAGGCTCTCGAATACAAATTGTTTGTTGATCGTCACCACTGACTGATAAGACGATACGAAGTGGACAACGCACCAGATAAATACAACTGCAAGTTAAGATAACATATACGCTAGATGACATGAAACCTGACTGAGAGACTAGAAATGGTTTGCTGACGAGATACAGTTAAGATTTGAAGATTTTATTTCCTTTCACCGCTATTGGGAGGACTGATACAATTTCTACCTCTCCGGCCGTAGAAACCGTACTAAGTATGTTAATAAATCTGATACACTGCATCATCCCAACGTGCCCAAATTCTGTAGCCTTATGAACATGAGTTCAAAATCTAAGAATTTTAAGCCTGCTAGATATCGTAGTTGTATTTTTGAGTTATTTTGATCAAACCAACAGTGAAACACAACGGGGAAAAGATCTTTATTTTTATATATATATATTATTATTTTTTGCGCCTTAGTTATTCACAACTTTGATTTTTGTTTGAGCGCTAGTTCTTGTTTAAAATGTGCTGTAGTAATTTATTATTAGTACTCATGTACTTGTTTATAAGGAATGTATTGTGTGAATGTAACTTTGCTTTCTAGCTCCCAGGGCAAAAAAGGTCAATAAAACCTTAAAAACCTATGTACCACATGACTGCTGAAGATACAATCTTAGCCGAGCAGGATCCAAACACATAAACTGTTAAAAAACAAAACAAAACAAAAACCGCTATTTATTAGGACAAAAACACAGTCAATAAATGTGTCCTAAGAAATAGCGTTCTTTTGAACCTTTTATGTACATGGATCTTATTTTAGAACGCTAGCAGTCATTCTTGTTAGATTTTTTTTTTTTTTTTTTAGCCGAAGGACTCCATTGCTTTTAGCCGAGCAGGATTCCATCGCCAATCTTTGACTGACAGAGGATGCGTGATCACGACACCAATATTAAAAACATGAACGCGATAGCCCTGACCAGGAACTTATTTCAAACTGATCTGGCTGGATCACGGAGAGTGTGAATATGACTCAGTGTTTATATCATAGATCCAAACACACAAACGGTAAAACACACACACACACACACACACACACACACACACACACACACACACACACACACACACACACACACACACACACACACACACACCCACACACAACACACCCCACACACACACACACACCACGCACACACAACACACACAAAACACACACACACACACACACACACACCAAAAACCGCTAATTTTAATGGACAATTCCTGACGTACGCGTGCATAGACCTGAACAACCACAGGTGACTGCAAAACTGGTCCGTCTTATCTTATCCTAGATTCTTTGAACTGATCATGTGTAAACCTTGTGAGGGTGAAGTTTACCTTCGTATTAAAAGCCGCAGCGGGGACTTTCTAAGTCAGCAGAGAGAGAGAAGTTTATTCTGTTCACTGTGGGTATGAGATGTCTGACGTATTGCTAATATTTGAAAGAAGAAATGACGGCCTGTTGTCGTGATCTCGTTTTTTTCTTTCATTCCTTACTTCAAAGAAATCTCTCTCTCTCTCTCTCTCTCTCTCTCTCTCTCTCTCTCTCTCTCTCTCTCTCTCTCCCTCTCCCCCCCTCTTCTCTTCCCCTCCTCTTTTCCGTCCCCTCTCTCTCTCTCTCTCTCTCTCTCTCTCTCTCTCTCCGGCATTGCATTAATCCATTGTTTGTTCGTGCTTATGTGTTTGTAACATAGAATGACTGGCTGTTAGATAGGTCCAAATGGACCTAATGCTTCTATCTTGATTATTAAAGTTTTCTAGTTCGAGTTCTCTCTCCCTCCCTCCCCCCCACCCCTCCTTTCTTAGTGCGCGCGTCTGCGTGTGTGTGTGTATGTGCACTATCCTTTAGTTTACAGTCAAGGAATCTTGTTGCTTTGGGAGTCTCGTTCAAAAAATATAATCAGGAGGCTTACTCCCGTTTCTTCTTTAAAGCCACCACCACGACTGCCTTTCACACTGCAAGTCCCCCGCGATATTTGCATCTGGGACTAAAGATGATACAACAGTACCGTGGTACAGTATTATCACTGGGACTACAGATGATACAACAGTACTGGGACTACAGATGATACATCAGTACCGTGGTACAGTATTACCACTGGGACTACAGATGATACAACAGTACCGTGGCACAGTATTATCACAGGGACTACAGATGATACAACAGTACCGTGGTACAGTATTATCACTGGGACTAAGATGTACAACAGTACTGGGACTACAGATGATACAACAGTACTATGGCACAGTATTATTACAGGGACTACAGATGATACAACAGTACCGTGATACAGTATTATCACAGGGACTACAGATGATACAACAGTACTGGGACTACAGATGATACAACAGTACCGTGGTACAGTATTATCACAGGGACTACAGATGATACAACAGTACCGTGGTACAGTATTATCACTGGGACTACAGATGATACAACAGTACCGTGGTACAGTATTATCACTGCGACTACAGATGATACAACAGTACTGTGGTACAGTATTATCACTGGGACTACAGATGATCCAACAGTACTGGGACTACAGATGATACAACAGTACTATGGCACAGTATTATTCACAGGGACTACAGATGATACAACAGTACCGTGGTACAGTATTATCACAGGGACTACAGATGATACAACAGTACCGTGGTACAGTATTATCACAGGGACTACAGATGATACAACAGTACCGTGGTACAGTATTATCACTGGGACTACAGATGATACAACAGTACCGTGGTACAGTATTATCACTGCGACTACAGATGATACAACAGTACTGTGGTACAGTATTATCACTGGGACTACAGATGATCCAACAGTACTGGGACTACAGATGATACAACAGTACTATGGCACAGTATTATCACAGGGACTACAGATGATACAACAGTACCGTGGTACAGTATTATCACTGGGACTACAGATGATACAACAGTACTGGGACTACAGATGATACAACAGTACTATGGCACAGTATTATCACAGGGACTACAGATGATACAACAGTACTATGACACAGTATTATCACAGGGACTACAGATGATACAACATTACTATGGCACAGTATCATCACAGGGACTACAGATGATACAACAATACCGTGGTATAGTATCATCACTGGGACTACAGATTATACAACAGTACTATGGCACAGTATTATCACAGGGACTACAGATGATACAACAGTACTATGACACAGTATTATCACAGGGACTACAGATGATACAACAGTACCGTGGTATAGTATCATCACTGGGACTACAGATGATACAACAGTACTGGGACTACATATGATACAACAGTACTGTGGCACAGTATTATCACAGGGACTACAGATGATACAACAGTACCGTGGTACAGTGACCAGATATTTACAGTTGACTGCAGTTACGTGCATAGCCATAGGCTGCTCGTCATGTTATCCATTCCGCTAATCAATGATCCAAATAATTAACGCATCCATAAACCAGTGAACCAGTCGTTCATTCATTCACTCACTCACTCACTCACTCACTCGCTCACTCACTCACACACTCACTCACACACTCACTCACTCAATCAATCAATCAATCAATCGCATTAATTATTCATTTAATATTCTTTAGTGGCACTCCAATATACCAAGTAGTGTGTAATGCACCAACGCTGTTTGAATGACGGACTACGTAACCAAAGCTATATATTTATACCCGTTGGTCTTTGCCGTTCCGATTTGGGCTGAGCGGGGTCATATACATGTCCGTCGTTTCGTCTTCTCTCCAAGTTAATCAAAGCGCTAATTCCCAGCTCTAAATGGGTACACGCGAGATAAGCACCGGTGCACGAAGGGAATAAACTGGCCACGTTATTGCCAAAAAGGAGCTGCGATAACCCCAGTAACCAGGAACGCTTTCATGTCTTAAGCGGTACTATTTGCTCGAACATTGCGGACCAAGGGTTACAAATACAAAGGCGAGATTAGAGGGCTTGGCACCTTGCAGAGAAACTTCTGCTGGGGTGATTCAAAGGTTTGTTTGCCAGCTCTTTAACCTTCTGGTCAGGCCGCTTCTCAATAAAATGCATACACCTGTTCGCGTGCTTCTGCAACATCCTGTTCGTAAAGAAGACGTACACGCTGTTGCTGCTGCTCTCCCAGTTTGGTATGAACACTAGATGCTAGCTACATATAATAATAATAATAATAAATATATAATAATAATAATAATAATAATAATAATAATAATAATAATAAAGATGTCTTGTAGGGCGCAATTTCCTAAATAATACAGACTCAACTCGCCTTACAATACACCCTCTCAAATATTTAATAATAATAACATTATCTGCTTAGCAGTGAGGGACAAAAAAATCTGATTTTGCTGGGGGGAGGGGGGGGGAGGGTGGGGGGGGGGGGGAGAGGGAGGGGGGGGGGGAGAGACTGATGCACCCAGTAGGATCTTTATGAAGGGTAGGACTCTCTCTCTCTCTCTCTCTCTCTCTCTGATTTACTCTGTTTAAGGTCTTCCAGATGTAAATATAACTTCTCAGCAAGTAATTACGTGCGTTTTTTTTCTTCTTCTTTTTTTTCCCTTTTTTTTCTTCTTTTTTTTCTTTTTCTTTTTCTTTTGACAAAACGACCTAAAAATAAACATTCAATAATCCTCACAACCAACACACGCCCACACTAGCGGACATAACAGATAACAATATGCATGCTGTTTCCACGCCTTGTTCAAACTGAGTCATAAGTTACGTACCTGCTGTGAAAGTCTTCTTCGCAATAATCAGCTCGGAATAACAAAGTGTCTTGAAAATAAAAGGTAAACCGATAGCACACTGTTTCAAATGAAGACTTTTCTCTTCAGAAAGACTTCCACCTCACCGAGTCTCGATCTTAATGCACAGATCCACTGACGAAAACCAACAGCAACGACGTTTTTCTTTTCTTTTTCAGTTCAATATTATTTCTGAATTATGCCTTAGTTGCAAGTACTGTACATAACGTTTTCAGTTATCGCCTATGGCAAAGAAAGATGCACGTACATGTGCGCACATATATGAATGAAATACTAAATAAATGTAAAAATAACTGCTACAGAAATTCACAGAAAAAAGCGACACCATAACTTCACAACAACAACAACAACGTTAGAAGGAGAAAAATATTAAAAACGAAGAAGGTGACAACGTGTTTAGTCCATCAGATACTCTCACAATTCTATTCAAGACACAGTTACACTGTTCAAAAAGATCACGAAACAACAACAACAACAACAATCATATCCTCAACCCCGCAACAATAATAAGAAATACAAATAAATCAATAAAACAACAACTGTTAACTACAAAAACAATAAAAAATATATTAAGACAAGCAGGCAAATTAACTGGAAGATATTCGTGCATGCATAGACACAGATTTTAAAGAGTCATCCCGACAATATATGTGTATACAATCAAAAAGAGATTGAAGCTCAAACATTATGTGTCAATTGCAATCTCTTTTTGAACTCGTCCTTTAAGTAGTATACAATCCATTTGAAATAATTTGTTGCCAAGATTAACCGTCGGTGTTTACTTTCCATGAATCCACTGGCTTTCAATGTCAATGAAGATTATTTCTGATCCTGCTGTTGATGTTTTGGCATCAGTGGCAAATAACGTATCGCGGTACTCAACCAACCACTCGAGCTGCATTTTCACAAGAACATGCATTTCTTGGAATTATTTGTCGTCGGTTAGTTCTGTGTTCGAGGCAAAAAAAGGGACACCTGCTTTGGTCGAGCGATTTCAAGCCATTTGACGTAACTGTAGGGCCAGAAATAGAAAAAAATAGAAAACAACAACAACAAACAAACAAACAAACAAACAAACAAAAAACTAAAAACAAACAAAAACAAAAAACAAAATCAAAATTAAGAAGAAGAAAAAGCAACTCAACAAGCAAAAGCATTTGTTGTTGTTGTTGCATCAAACGGCTGTGTGTCTTGCTGCAATCACTAAAAAAAAAAAATAATAATAATATATACAACAACAAAAAAACAAAAACAAAAAAGAAGAAGAAGAAGAAGAAGAAGAAGAAGAAGAAGAAGAAGAAGAAGAAGAAGAAGAAGAAGAAGAAGAAGAAGAAATGGATTATCGTCTATATTTATTTTACTCACCAAAGTTTTCAACACGCCATCATGCCGTTTCTAATAACTGTAGGTGGTTCGCCAACAGTTACTGGATTCACCACATGTTGTTTACTGTGTACACGTCGCAGTGTTTACTGACTGAAAACTGTATAAATTATTATGTAAAATGGGCATAGACAGAACGACTGCTCTGGGTCGGTGCCGATATGGAATGTGGCGTGTTTCTGTTTGTGATGGCGCTTCTCCCCGCTCGAGAGTGAACTCGGGGTCTCTGCAGGTCCTGTTGGGGATACCCGCTCACCACAGGTACTTGAAAGTGCGATCAGTTGACCACCACTCCTGTTTCCCGTCCACTGGTCCTTCTGAGATTCTGTCACGTCAGAAAGGGTTCTTTTGATCTCAGTGGTGTGTGTGTGTGTGTGTGTGTGTGTGTGTGTGTGTGTGCGTGCGTGCGTGCGTGCGTGCGTGCGCCCGCGTGCGGACGTGCGTGTGTGTGTGTGAGTGTGTGTGTGTGTGTGTGTGTGTGCGTGTGTGTGTGTGTGTGTGTGTGTGTGTGTGTGTGTGTGTGTGTGGTGTGTGTGGTGTGTGTGTGTGTGTGTGTGTGTGTGTGTGTGTGTGTGTGTGTGTGTGTGTGTGTGTGTGTGTGTGTGTGTGTGTGTGTGTGTGTGTGTGTGTGTGTGTGTGTGTGTGTGTGTGTGTATGTCCACGCGTGCGCGTATGTGTGAGTGTTTTGAAAGATGCATATGCATATGTAGCCCATACGGATGTTGTCGTTTTTTTTGTTGTAAAGCGCTTAGGGTCGTAATGTAGGCGCTGTAGCAGTGTACACTTATCATCATCATTATCGTCATCGTCATCATTACCGGAACTTGTGGCGCTATCCAATCTACAAATTCAAAACTAGTTCCCAATAAAAGTGGATACAATTTCTCCATCATTTTCTCTGGACAGTTAGTGAATAATTATTGTCAGACGCTTAGGCATGGGCAGTGTTGTTGTTGATGGATTTTGGATGAGCATTGGTATTACCAATGGCTTTGGGACGAGCAGGTATACTGTCAATGGCTGTGGGATAAATAACGGTATTGTTTAGGGGCTGTGATAAACAGCAATAATATTGTCGAGTGCCTGTGGAACAAATAGTAATATTGTCAATGGCTGTGTGGCCGCACATCTAATCTTACCGACGACTTCTTACGGTAGCCGCGACGTATCGTAACATGCACTCTCTCTGTCTGTCTGTCTGTTCGTCTGTATCTGTCTTCTTTGTCTGTCTGTTTCTCTGTCTCTGTTTGTCTCTCTGTCTCTGTTTCTGTCTCTGTTACTCTGTGTGGGTAATTTAGGTTGTAGTGTGTGTGTGTGTGTGTGTGTGTGTGTGTGTGTGTGTGTGTGTGTGTGTGTGTGTGTGTGTGTGTGTGTGTGTGTGTGTGTGTGTGTAAATAGCTAGTTAGCTAGCTAGCTAGCTAGCTAGATAGATAGGTAACTCTCACATGGCATGCGAGTCAGTAAATACAAAATACATAAACTCTAACAAATATACATCCTCAGTTTGTTTTCTATTGCTTATTGTTTCTTTTATTTTTTTGTAACGTCGTAGAGAAGAAATTTGTAGACTGGTAGCGTCGCTGGCTTAATTCGTGTCGCCTGGTGGAACCAGACACAAAGACAGACTGACATGTTCTACAATTCAATGAACCGAGAAGGCACACATTAACACGTTTGAATTCCTGGCAGCAGGCCAACGGAAGGAACTTTTGATAGCTTTAAGATCCTCAGCAGAATTTCAGGCAGTAGGCCAAGCACACAAACCCATATTCTGACGTACCGAAGGCTCAACGGAAGGAACTTTTGATAGCTTTAACATTTTCAGCAGAGTTCTAGGCAGTAGGCCAAGCCCACAAAGCTATATTCTGACCTCGTGCTGCAGGCGTAACGGAAAGAACTTTTCATAGCTTGAGACTCTCAGCAGAGGGAGGGAACCTTAATTTCTACGTCCGGGGTATGTATAACCCACCTCGGGGTATATGTATAACCCACCTCGGGGTATATGTATAACCCACCTCGGGGTATATGTATAACCCACCTCGGGGTATATGTATAACCCAACTCGGGGTATATGTATGACCCACCTCGGGGTATATGTATAACCCAACTCGGGGTATATGTATGACCCCCCTCGGGGTATATGTATGACCCCCCTCGGGGTATTTGTATAACCCACCTCGGGGTATATGTATAACCCAACTCGGGGTATATGTATGACCCACCTCGGGGTATATGTATAACCCACCTCGGGGTATATGACAACGATTACGCGGCTGTCGACAAAGCCGAGAACGAACAGCTCCCGTCTTGACGAAGGCCACTAAACGAGTGTGAGACGCCGGGAATACGGAATACGGACAATAAGGTCATAGCTCCATCTGGAAGGGTGTATGCACGATAAACCTTATAATACAATGCACCCACACTATTCGAGTTACTGATGGTAGAATGTTGCAGATGAACAAAGCGGAAGCGAAACCATATGCATTAGAAGAATGTAATAATAACATGTTTGATTATTAGTTCATAATGTACGTTTAAGTTCTTCACGATAGCAAGGTTTTTCTTCTGCCGAATGCTTTACACACAAGCAAAACAAGATTTTTCAGGGCGCGTTCATTTTGTGTAGTTAAGAGCAGTGCCAACCGAAGTGCACATCGGTTAGTGTGTAATTTTGTGAGATGACGCCGGGAGTTTAATGGGAAAGTTTGCAATACCATCAGCTGTCAAGTTTCAACACATTTAACTAACCCTGGGATTTCGCCTACTCAGGAAACATGTCCGAACGTTACAACTCTTGAATTCATGCTAGTAAAAAATGTATATGTATGCGTGACATACACCAAGAACAAGAACATTTACGTGACATAAAACTCTCAGACAAAAGCAGATTATTGTATGATTCCCATCAAGTGTTTAGACATTAGCAGAACTGGTGCTATGCACATGCTTTGCCAATGTACTGCATATGCCAATGGTCTTGCATATAATACCACCAATGCCAATGTCTTGCATAAAATACCACCAATGCCAGTGTCATGCATATAATATTACCAATGCCAATGTTTTGCATATAATACTACCAATGCCAATGTCTTGCATGTAATACCACCAATGCCAATGTCTTGCATGTAATGCTACCAATGCCAATGCCTTGCATATAATACTACTAAAGAACAAATCACTTCTGTCGCCTTGATGAGGGCTGCTATAAACGAGTGTGACGGCGGCGGGAGTGTGATGAGAAAGTTTGCAATGCCATCAGCTGTCAAGTCTCAGCACAAACACCAGTGCCCGGACAGGGGCAGGCGCGGTAACCATGCACGAGCCCTCACCCCAACTTCAATCGACACCACAAGGCTATGAAGGAGAGTGAGAAATCAAATTCTATCGAGAAGAACAAAATCCTAACACATGAAAGGTTAAAAAGAACGCTGTTATGACAAGACACGACATGCAAATTTTTGGGGTAAGCCCCGTTTTCTTTAATTTAAGTGTTTATATATTGTAGCTGAAAAAATGGGCTTACCACGAAATTTCGCATGTTGTGTCATGTCATAATAAATAGGCTAGTGTTCTTTTTAACTTTCTATGCGTTTTGATCTTGTTTTAGAACGCTAGCAGTCATTCTTGTTTCCGATTTATTTATTTTTTCTGTCAAGAAACACACTCTCCTTCATTTTAGGCTGTACAGGTTTTAGGGTGTGTGTGTGTGGGGGGGGGGGGGGGGGGGGGGGGGGGGGGGGGGTAAATTTGTGGCAGCAGATGAAGCACACAGAACTGTATTCTGACTTCCTTCGGCCCGTCAACGTTGCAAAGTGTAAAGTGCCGTCTATTTATTTTGCAGAAAAGGATTCCATAAATTTTTATGACCTCCTGCATAAATTTACTGTATGTCGTGCAGTCCTTTGCAAAGCATATTTCTGGGAAAGAATGTTTACAGCTGACTCTGTCTTCCAGACACGTTTTGAGAGGAAATGCACTCGCAGGTAATTTTGTTGTTGTTATTTGTTTGTTTCACGTTTGTCTGTGGTGAGTGTGTGTGTGTGGGGTGGGGGTGTGGTGGGGTGTGGGGGTGGGGGGTGGGGGAGTGGGGGGATATCTCAGTACTTAAAGGCACAAAAGGTTAAACATGAACGCCTCTAATCAGACACGACCATGCCCCCTCCAACTCCTTCCTCCTCCCCACATATCTCCGGCACACATCCACCCCCACCTCCCCACCCCCTACCACTCCCGCACGCACGACACCACATCCCCGCACCACCACACAACACACACACACACACACACACACACACACACACACACACACACACACACACACAACCCCAACACACCACACACACACACACCACCACACCACACACACACACGCACACCACGCACCACACACACCACCACCACCCACACACACACACACACAACACACAACACACACACACACACACACACACACACACACACACCACACACACACCACACACACACACACACCACACACACACACACACACACACACACACACCCCTCGTCTAACTATAACAAAGTTTTACTCAGTATATGCACGTCGCCTCACC
>JABMCL010002343.1:52500-55000 GCA_018857735.1 Alviniconcha marisindica
TTCGTGTGATTAGCTGTTTGATTTACTGACCGATTTCTTCGCTATGTTTACGTATGTTATTACAAATAATTATTCAAAGTTAAACTGAACTTGGGGGAGGGCTGGCGAATGCAAGGGAGACAAAAAGGAATCACTTGCAAAAAAGGCAACTCTGAAATTGCGTCCCCTTTTGGTGGGCTGTCACTGTAACGGCATGTGATGGCACCAAAACAACATAACGAAACAGCTCAGCCAAAAACAAAATGACACCAAAACAAAACAACTCTGAAATTGCGTCCCCTTTTGGTGGGCTGTCACTGTAACGGCATGTGATGGCACCATAACAACATAACGAAACAGCTCAGCCAAAAACAAAATGACACCAAAACAAAACAACAATTTCTCACGGTTTAAGTGTTGTTTTCTAGCTTGAAAAAGGGGCTTACTCGGAAAATTCGCATGTTGTATTTTGTCATAATAAATAGCGTTCTTATTAACCTTTTATGTGTTTGGGACGTGATGGTATTAGAAAAGAAATCTTTGACTCATAATCGATTATCTGCTAACACACACACACACACACACACACACACACACACACACACACACACACACACACACACACACACACACACACACACACACACACACACACACACACACACACACACGCGCGCGCGCGCACGCACGCACGCACGCACGCACGCACGCACGCACGCACGCACGCACGCACGCACGCACGCACACACACATATTCTCATATTGAGTAAGCTCAGTTTCCATATATTGCCTCTTCATTTAAATGTTGCACAAATCAGGCCCATAGCAACCTTAATTATTTACAATGACAACTATACAACTAATTCTACTTACTACAGACACAGTCATAATAACAATGGCCACGACGGCGACAATGATGATATAATACAATACAGCAATACTCTATTAATCCGTAAAAAGGAAATTCAGCTATCTGCGATTGACAAACTCTTAATAAAACAAGCAAATCAAAAGTAAATAAGTGCCACCGAAGCGGTTACAGTGCTGTTTGGTTGTTCCATGGCTGGTGCCACGTGAACTACTGCCGTCTTGGCGCACGTTCAGTGTATACCATACAACCATGCACCAGTTTACAGTGTCACTTTATTCGAAGCCACATACGTAGGATGCATGTGTGTTTAGTTGTTACCTGTCACCTACCACCTGTATTTTTGGCAGAATGTTTGGGAACTTTTACGTGCTACTGCGGTAACACGCGGGTGGAACGGATACCGAATTAAGACAGCACAGAAAGTTGATCTTGGAGAAGAAAATTGGAGTTCAGTATTCCATCACTGAGCTATCCCCGTTTCCAATCGCTGTTAGACGATTGTGGATGGGGGTGGGGGGTCGGTGGGTGCGGTGCGGGGGGGGGGGGGGCGGAGACAAAGAAATATGTTTTATATGAGATTTAATACGCATTTGCCTTGTGGATTATATCACAGCGAAGCACTGCTCAAAAATACCCAACATGCCGATAGACAAAGAGAGAGAGAATGAATGAAAGAATGACTAAATTTTAATTCAGAGAGAGAGAGAGACAGACAGACAGAGAGAGAGCGAGAGAAAGAGAGACAGAGACAGAGAGACAGAGAGACACAGAGAGAGAGACAGAGACAGAGACTAAGACAGAGACAGAGACAGAGAGACAGAGACAGACAGACAGACAGAGAGAGACATAGAGATAGAGACAGACAGAGAGAAAGACAGACAGACACAGAGAGAGAGAGAGAGAGAGAGAGAGAGAGAGAGAGAGAGAGAGAGAGAGAGAGAGAGAGAGAGAGAGAGAGAGAGAGAGAGAGAGAGAGAGAGAGAGAGACAGAGAGAGACGAGAGAGAGAGAAGAGAGAGGAGAGAGAGAGAGAGAGAGAGAGAGAACGAACGAACGAACGAACGAATTTTTTTATTAACGAGGGTAAAGGAAAAGTACAATATACTTTTTCATCCAGCCCTCGGGCAAAAACAAAAAAACAACAACACAAAAACAAAATAATTATAAACTCCAAAACTCATATTAACTATTGAGAGAGAGAGAGAGAGAGAGAGAGAGAGAGAAGAGAGAGAAGAGAGAGAGAGAGAGAGAGAGAGAGAGAGAGAGAGAGAGAGAGAGATCTTGCCACTCCTAAGTCGGAATTAATTCAAAGGGAAAAGCGGAAGAAAGAAAAAGAAAAAAAAGAAAAAAAGAGAGATTAATTTCCGCTGATTGCTGTGCGCTGGATCGAAAGTGGATCGATCTTTAATGACTTTGTCTTCATTCTTTTTCGCCTGCTCGGGGAAAATCTTTTTAATTTCTTTCCCATTTTATTTTAATTTCTCCAGACATTTCTGTTCTTTTCATCGGTATGTGTGTGTATGTGTGTGAGTGTGCGTGCGTGCGTGTGTATGCGTGAGTGTGTATGCGTGTGTATGTGTGTGTGCGTGCTTGCGTGTGCGTGCGTGCGCGCGCGTGTGTGTGTGTTTGTGTGTGTGCGTGCATGTGCCTG
>JABMCL010002343.1:62500-70000 GCA_018857735.1 Alviniconcha marisindica
ACACAAAGGTGCAGATCTGTATTCTGATCCATTCTGGGTACTCAGCACTTACTTGCAATCTGAAATAGAACGAGGCCGAGGCCGAGGCCGTGCAGAATCGACAAACAAGAGCCGAACACAAAGAAGTTCAAACAAACGCTTATTTATTTTGACACGGACGCACAATATGCAAATTTTCGGGGAAATCCCCTTTATCAAGCCACAGAACAAAGAAGAACGACACTTAAACAACAGATAAAGGGTCAAAAAACGATGATAAATGAGAGAAAAAGACTTACCTTGTTTTGGTTGAGTTTTGTGCAGCTTGTTCAGTCAAGAGATTTAATTAGTTCTCGAGAGACGTCGCATGTACAGAAGAACAAGGACCTGTATCGCCTATGGTAACTCTAGCCTGGCATTCGAGTGAATACACGGTAGATAATCCTCACCACAGGTAGGTGCATCCTCCTTTGAAGATGTACATCTGGTACAAAATCAACACACAAAGGAGATAATTAGCGCTCGAAATACGTAACACAAGTACAACAGCAAAGACCTAAATCGCCTGCGTTGAGGATGTACCTCTGGTGGAGTACCTCTGGTACCTTGTATTTACACGCATGCCAGGTGAGAGTTACCGTAGGCGATTCAGGTTTTCGTTGTTGTTAATTAACTCCCGTGTGTTTTGATTCTGCACGAGCGCTCTGGGCCTCGTTCTGGTACATTTGTACATCTGTATGTACATTTGAGGATGTATCTCTGGTGGAGTTTATGTACCTTGCATTGACTCGCTTGCTATACTTCTGTTTATTAAGATCCAAACACATAAAAAGTTTAAAAGAACGTTATTTATTAGCACAAAACACAACGCGCGATTTTCGGGGTAATCCCCTTTATCGAGCTACAAAACGACACTTAAACAACAGTTGAACGGCGAAAAACGATGAAAAATGAGATGGAGAGCTAAGACACTTATCTGTTTGGGGTTGAGCTATGTTGTTTTCCTGTCCAGTCCTTCTTGTTTCAGATTTCTGTTTATTAAGTTATTATCAATTTAAAAGCTTTTGACATTGCTTTCATGTTCTTTCTACATGTTTAAAAAAAAAGAAAAAAGTAATCAGTCTTTAGTAGTTAGTGGAATTGCCCCGTGAAGGATGATTAGAGTATATTGACTTGACTTGACTTGATGCCAGGTGAGAATTACCGTAGGCGACTCAGGTTTTTGTTGTTGTATTCGTGTGATGTCTTTCGAACGCTAACTGTTGTATCGTTGTGTTGTTAAGCCGGGTCGTGGGGTCTGAAACTTTCTTCTTTTTCTTTTCTTTCCGATTTCGTCCATTGTATATATATATATATATATATATATATATATATATAATATATATATATATATATATATATATATATATATATATATATATATATATATATTGGTGTGCTCTTTCGTACTGCACACTGTTCGTTGGAGTTGGCTATAGATAATAAACCATAGAAATGTCTTTGTTGTTGTTTTGTATGATGATGATGATGATGATGATGATTACTGATGACGATTTTGCTGTTGTATTTACCATTATTGTTTTATTTTATTTTAATTTAAACAAATATTATTCACTTCCTTACTTATTCCCTTTTTTCCTATCGACGTTTACGGCAGCAACTACGAAGTTTCTTTGGCCAATCGCTCTCCACATCAGTTCTAGATCAGCCTTACCTCACCCCCAGCAAGGAACGGAAATCACGATTTCATGCGATAAGACAGAAGTTCGCGAAACTATAGTCCTCTGTCATATAAACAAGGACATACAACAAATATAGACTTAATCTCTAGTTATCCATCATGAAGGTGGTTATTTATTTGTCTCCTGGTACGTCACTGTCGTCCTACGGACCTCCTGGTACGTCACTGTCGTCCTACGGACCTCCTGGTACGTCACCGCCGTTCTACGGACCTCCTGGTACGTCACTGCCGTCCTACGGACCTCCTGGTACGTCACCTGCCGTCCTACGGACCTCCTGGTACGTCACTGCCGTCCTACGGACCTCCTGGTACGTCACTGCCGTCCTACGGACCCCCTTGGTACGTCACTGCCGTCCTACGGACCTCCTGGTACATCACTGCCGTCCTACGGACCTCCTGGTGCATCACTGCCGTCCTACGGACCTCCTGGTATGTCACTGCCGTCCTAGGGACCTCCTGGTACGACACTGCCGTCCTACGGACCTCCTGCTGCGTCACCGCCGTCCTACGGACCTCCTGGTGCGTCACCGCCGTCCTAGGGACCTCCTGGTATGTCACTGCCGTCCTACGGACCTCCTGGGACGTCACTGCCGTCCTACGGACCTCCGTCCCACGGACCTCCTGGTACGTCACTGCCGTCCCACGGACCTCCTGGTACGTCACTGCCGTCCTACGGACCCCCTCCTTCTCCCTCTACGACGTCCCCTCCACCGTGCTCGTCTGCAGGTGCGACACTGCTGTCCTCCGGACATTCCCCCTCTACGACGTCCTCTCCACCGTGCTGGTTTCCTGGTGCGACACTGCCGTCCTACGGACCGCCTCCTCTCTCTGCTACAACATCCCCTCCACCGTTCTGTTTCCCCGTTCCGCCGAACACGCTAGCCACGACACGACAGGCAAGTGTAAACTCTGACAATCTGGTCACTCTCACAGTACCGCTTAAAGCCCTTTCTCGTCCTGCTGGTGAACGGCTGTCCTGCACAGAACTCTCTGAGGTTAGCTTCCCTTCATGCCCAGTCATGCCCCAGAAGGCCAGCGAAATAAACGATGCCTAGTTGTTGATGGTGACTTTGATATTCTGCTGATGACGGAAACCTGGGCTTTACCCCAGTGGTGACGAGGCTTACATCACAGAGATGACCCCTAGTGGCCACCTCTTCCACTCGTTCCCACGCATCGGCCGCAGGGGTGGCAGCATTGCAGTCATGTTCAAGTCCGCTCTGTCTGACTCCATTTCCATGCATCCTCTGCCGTTCAACTCGTTTGAGTCGGTGGAACATCCTTATCCCATGATAGCACGTCAGTCTCGGTGACTTGCTTATATCGTCCCCCTCCCAGCAAGCAAAACAAACTGTCAAACAAAATGTTCTTTGAAGAATTCCAAACACTAGTTTCTGAATACAGTCATGCACGCAGAGATCTCGCGTTTATTGGTGATTTTAAAATTTCATTTTGAAGACTCTTAAAAAATGGCGATGTTGACCAGTTGAAGACTTTGTTGAACAACCACGATCTGGTTCAGCTCGTAGACATGCCGACGCACAAGCGAGGCCATGTCTTGGACTGGGTCATAGTGCGCCGTGACGCCAGCTGTCTTTCTCTCGAGACTGTAGAACTAGAAGACATCGCTTTTGTCTGACCACAGTGCCATCTACTGTAGCGTAAATGTCGGACGGCCCACTGCACGGAAACGGCTGGTTACATCGGGCAACCTGAGAACCATGAACTCCGCTGACTTCCAGGCTGACATGAAGAGCTTCGCGGAGACAGCAGGCGACCAGTGTGCCGACCCGGGGCTTCTCGACGTTTATGACACCGGCCTTCGTCGGGTGCTGGACCGCCACGCTCCACTGACCACCAGACGCGTCAGCGACCGTCCCTCAGCCCCCTGGATGACAGACGATATCAAAGCCGCTTGGGTGAGAGCAGCGAGGAAACTTCACTTCAGTGCCAGGATTGAGAACTGTTCAAACACCAAGCAGCTCTTTTCCGTGTCCAATGGGCTTCTTGGCAATTCAAAGACCACACCACTCCCGTCTGACATACCACGTTCTGCACTCCTGGACAGATTTTGCATGTTTTTCTCTCAAAAAATCCAGAACATCCGACAAGACCTTGACGCTCACCCTTCTGAACCAGCAACATTCTCTCCCTATGATGGTCCTAAACTCTGTCTTTTCAAGCCTGTCACAGAAGAGGAGATTCGTAAACTCATTGTTGAATCGCCTACCAAAACCTGCGTGTTAGACCCCATCCCTACTTCTCTCACTAAAGAATGCCTTTCCGATCTGCTGCCTCTTATCACAAGAATTGTAAACAGCTCTCTCTGTTCTGGAGCCGTCCCATGTCAGTTCAAGCAGGCCGTTATAACCCCTCTGTTAAAGAAACCTGGACTGGATCCGAATGACTTGAAGAATTTTCGACCCGTGTCAAATCTGCCCTTCACCTCGAAACTCCTAGAAAAGGTAGTTTTAACACAACTGCAGAAACATCTATCAGAAAACGATCTGCTTGAAATCAACAGTCTGCATACAGAAAGAACCACAGCACAGAGACAGCTCTACTTAGCGTTGTTGATGGTCTTCTCAGAAATGCCGATGACAGACTGGTCTCAGTGCTGGCTTTGCTAGACCTCAGTGCGGCATTTGACACGCTGGACTATCCTATATTGTTACAGTGGCTTGAGACTACATTTGGCATTTCTGGAACTGTGCTTCACTGGTTTGCGTCCTACTTAGAGGGCCGTGAACAGTCTGTGAAGGCTGACAACGTCTTGTCCTCTCCCAGCCCCGTTCAGTTCGGGGTTCCGCAGGGGTCGGTCCTTGGGCCAATCCTGTTCACATTGTACTCTCAGCCCCTCTCTGACTTGATATGTCAACATGAGTGCGATTACCACAAATACACTGATAATACCCAGTTGTCAAAGGGGCTCCTCCCGATCAATTTAAGTCTCTTCTCTGTGATGTCCAGACCTGCATTGAAAGTCTTGTTGACTGGATGTACAGCAACAAGCTCCAACTAAATGCAGAAAAGACCGAAGTTCTTCCTGTTGCATCTACCTCCCGCCTTAGTTCAATCGGCAGAGATAACGCAGACATAGGTGGCAAGCGCATACCATTCAAAGTTTCAGTTAGGAACCTAGGAGTGCATCTCGATCAGACACTGTCCATGTAACAACACATCAGCAGTGCATGCCGTGCGGCATACCTAGAACTTTGAAGAATAGCTTCAATCCGACCATACTTGACTCAGAATGCAATTGCCCAACTCGTTTCATCTGCCATAACATCCCGGCTTGACTACTGCAATTCCATTCTTGCAGGATTACCATTGAAGCAGATTTCATGCTTACAGAGAATCCAAAACAACGCTGCAAAACTCGTTCTTAGAAAGTCCAAATTATGATCATGTGACACCACTCCTGCAAGAACTGCATTGGCTTCCGATTAAATTCCGACCGCAGTACATTAAGATAGCCACTTTTGTCTACCGCTTTTTTGACGGCTCTCTACCAGGTCATCTTTCTCAGACTCTATGTGCATATGAAACAACACGAAACCTTCGTTCATCGTGTGAGAAGCTCCTCAAAGTGCCAAAGCGTAACACCAAAACGTTCAGGGAGCGTTACCTTCAGCTTTCTTGCACCTTCTGTCTGGAACTCTCTGCCATCCGATCTCAGAAATTCTTCTACCCTTCCGCTGTTTAAATCCAGACTCAAAACTCACTTGTTCATGACAGCTTTCTGCCAGTAGGATTTCTGCAGTCTTCATCGCCCCCCCCCCTCCTCCGCCCCCCGTTCCCCCCCCCCCCCCCCCCCCCCCACTCCACCCCCACGTGAATGTGCTTCCTGAGTGTTTTAGTTGTTTCATGATCGTTAAGAGAGAGAGAGAGAGAGAGAGAGAGAGAGAGAGAGAGAGAGAGATGGGGGCGGGGAGAGGAGGGGGGGGGGGAGAAGAGAGAGTATGTGTGTGCACGAGAGCCAGAGAGAGAGAGAGAGAGAGAGAGAACAGGGAACGGGAGAGATGGGGGCGGGCAGAGGAGGGGGGGAAGAGAGAGAGTATGTGTGCATGCGAGAGCCAGAGAGGGGCAGAGAGAGAGAGAGTAAGAAAGGGAGATAGGCACGCGCGCGTGCGTGCGTGCGTGCGTGCGTGCGTGCGTGCGTGCGTGCGTGCGTGCGTGCGTGCGTGCGTGTGTGTGTGTGTGTGTGTGTGTGTGTGTGTTTGTGTGGGGGTGTGTGTTGTGTGTGTGTGTGTGTGTGTGTGTTGTTTGTGTGGTGTGTGTGTGTATATATGTGTGTGTGTGTGTGTGTGTGTGTGTGTGTGTGGGATTTTGTGTGTGTGTGTGTGTGGGGGTGTGTGTGTGTGTGTGTGGTGTGTGTGTACACGTTTTAGCATAGTAATAAGAATAATTACTTAGTACACTGCTTTATAATTATGTACCCGTTTTAAATTATTGTAACGTGTTCATGTTTTATAACAGTTATTTATTTTATTCGCCGTTTTACAAGTACTTGTTTTATATTAGAGTACTTTATTAAGTAAGTATCCTGCGACTGCTTGTAGATGATATGTTAGTAAATGTAAATGGTATGTATTATGTACATGTATGTGAACAAGCGCGTTCAGCTCGCTCAGCGGGGAATAGCGCTATAGAAAATTTATGTATTATTGTTATTATTGTTATGATTATTGTAATGGAGTGGAGTAGTAGGACAGGACACAGGCAGCGGAGTCAGTAAAAATGGAGACCGCAGCAGGCGTACGGCAATCAGGTTTTATTCTACAGCAGCAGACAATTTTCAGCACACCCAAAATCCTCACGCGCACGCATAGATAAGAGAGCGGCGCGGGCCGCAAGGAACACACGCTATCGCTACAATCAAATCGGCCCTCTGGACCCCAAAATGGCTGACAATTGTGTTTCCTTGGCCCGCACAAATACACTTTCCTCACAATAACTAAACTAATTAAAACATGAAAACCATCAAATAAAAGCTACGCTGTTACAATCTTTTAAACCGTATAAAGAAAATGTACACACATGACTTATTTTATTTTTCAACAAGAGTGGGAAGCGTGGCTTGCGCCTGTCTATAAACAGATTCGTACAACTAAATCACAGCTAACACAATGTACAAAATATTAATGTTACTAAAACTTACATCAGAATAAAGTGACACGCTCCCACGGTTAAAATGGTACATAACAATTACAATACATCGCTCTGTATGAGAAGCAAGACACACTCAAAGACTAATACTAAAACAATCGGTGCGAACTTTCGCCTGGGGCGCGTTATCTTAGTCGCAGCATCACTGATAAAGTGATATCAAGTAGTCTATGAATACAGCTTAGCTTCTACAGTACACAATACTTAATAAGTTAATTTCAACCCAAAATAAACACTAAACATGAAGTCTGCTAAGCAAAATACTATACGACAAAGCATTGATCGACACAGAATTATTTTAATCGAGTCAAAACAACGATTCACTACTATTCACTAGTACTAAATAGAGAACGCGCCATGCAGACGACGGCTATAAAAAGAATGGACCTAGAGAGGCGGCATTTACAGGGTACCAGGCGAGATCAAAAGATCAAGAGATCTTAGAGGAGGGAGGTGGAGCTGGACCCTCAACTTAGCCCAGAAGAGATCATGAGTAGGGAGGTGGAGCTGGGCTAAGAAGATTGGACTTCCTTTGCTTGAGTTGTCCAAGTTGTTCGTCAACAGCAGTGCGACGGACATTGTCTTTGTGACTCTGGCCAGGCACAGCAGTT
>JABMCL010002343.1:75000-87500 GCA_018857735.1 Alviniconcha marisindica
GTAGGACCAGTAAGTAAGTAAGCATGGCGCTTAACGTCCACAGAAACCATAAGGCTTATTAGGGACGGGGGAGAAGGGGGAAAAGGGAGTATGGAGGTGGGGGGAAGAGGGAGATTGTATACCTATCGCTACGCTGTCACCACCAGAATGATTCCTGCATTAAGATGGGCAGCGATGAGAGCCATTTTAATGTTTCAGTAGGAAGTGATGGACAAAGTCACAGGACAGTGTCCACAAACCAGAACCTTTTGAAGAGAAAGGAGAGCCGAAGCGGTATCGAACCGAGGTCCTTCCGCTTACCAGCCTAACGCCTTACCGCTAGGCCAAACCGGCTCACGTTATAGGACCATTAAATATTCTGTTTTTCAGGCGTGTATGCGTGCACTTTTCAGCCGGGAAATTGTTGCCGGCTGGGGCAGTGAAGGGGTTAATTTTGGCCACGGTAGTTATACCTTCCCCTGTTGGATGCAGACGACAAGTTTTAAAACCTGACTCGAAATGTATAACATGTCAGTTGATTTGTAATGGAAACGGACTGAATATCTAAAATTCACCTCTGAATCTGAGGGCATTCCGCTTTGCTTTTAACTGTGTACCGTATAGTGGACAGAATTCAGTGTTCATTAGGGTGGTACAGAGAGCGCAGTTAGGCACAGGTCATTCGTGAACTCAAACTGTCGCAGAAGAATCAGCCTGTTTAGGAGTGTGGCAAATTTGGATGGGGGGCTTTTTAAGAGGAATCAATACTTCAAGGAAGCCTTTCAGTTTGCAAACAAACTGTTTTGAGTGAAGGAAACAAGTCCGGTTGGGAGAAAAAGCGAGCTGCCCCCGTCACCTTTGCTGGAGAGAGAGAGAGAGAGAGAGAGAGAGATTTTGAATTGATATTTAGCACACTAAATATTTATTGGATTGGAACATTGTTTTCCTTTTAGATGACATCTGTGTGTGGTTATTTGCAACACGCATCAATATATCGTTCAAGGGAACGACAATTCTGTCAGTGACCGGAACACAGCCCAAATTCCAGATAATTTTGTGGGGAGGGATGTCGCCAAGGACAGCAATCCGAGAGATTTGTGATGATGATGTAGAGTTTAATGTCCTCGGATGTCGTTTGGCATATTAGGGACAAACTGAGACCAATGCGTGAGCATGGTTCAATGTTGCTTTACGTCCACGGAAGCCATAAGGCTCGTTAGGACGGAAAGCCCAGGACGGCCACCTCGACTTTTACACAGCATCTGAACTCTGAGAGATTTTTACAAATGAACTTGGCTATATACCGACGTCGCAAGTTTTGTACAAAACATTTATGGATTTTGCAGCACGACAGTGGCCCAACTATCAAGCGAAAGAGGACTAGTATTGTGTTGTGAAACCAAAATATGTTGGTACCAGAGCCGCCAAGCTAAATGTCCAGCATTAAACCCAGTCAAAAACATGGAGCGGGGTTCAAAATGTGCCAGACGGTATTACCAAAATGAATGATTTGTAACTGGATTCTAACGTACAGTCAACTGCACACAGTCACCTCACGGAGGACGAGTTGGTCTTCCAAATGAAACAGACAGGCACTGAACACACCAAAAGAGGAGCTGTCTAGACTTGGAACAGTAAAAGTCGCGATTTCATATAAAGTACGTATAATGAAGTTAAGCCTGGATGGATTAACACCTGTATATTAAAACACGCACGCACGCACGCACGCACGCACGCACGCACGCACGCACCCCCCCCCCCCCCCCCCCCACACACACACACAACAACAACAACAACAACAACAACAACAACAACAAAATAACAAAAACAAAAAAACTCAAAAGACAACAACAATCGAAGGAGAGATGATCCAAACACATAAAAGGTTCCAAAGAACGCTGTTTATTAGGACAAAACACAACGTGTGGATTTTTTTGATAATCCCTTTTATCGAGCTACAAAACAACACTTAAACAACAGCTAAAGGGTCAAAACGATGAAAAATGAGATGGAGAGCTAAACCACTTATCTTTTTTTGGTTGAGCTATGTTGTTTTCGCGTCCAGTGCTTGTGACAGATGACTTGTGAATATTTGTGAAAAACTGCCTAAGGTCTATCTCTTTACACTTGTAAAGTTTCTCTCGATGATTCGCTTGCTGCCGAAAATTTTGTTTGTCTAATTTCTGCATACCAGATTCATTCAACTTCATTTTTTCCAACACTTTTCCAACCTGAAAATCCGTAGTGGGATACTACGGACTCAGAAATTAAGGCAACCCTCCGTTGAAAAATTCGAGTTGTCAGAGGTTCCGTCTTTTAAGTTTGGGGAAAATATATTGTACACAACTATACGGCTAAAATATACTGTACAAAACTATACGGCTAAAATATACTGTACAAAACTATACGGCTAAAATACACTGTACAAAACTATACGGCTAAAATATACTGTACAAACAAAACTATACGGCTAAAATATACTGTACAAAACTATACGGCTAAAATATACTGTACAAAACTATACTAAAATATATACGATACTATACAAAAAATACTATTACAAAAAACAAAAACAAAAACACTTTCGGATGAAACTATCAACCAAGCTCCCTCACATACCAAAAAAAAAAAAAAAATCAATCACATATGCACGTTAAAGATCCCGTAGTCCATGTCAGAGTTCGATGAATTATGGAAACACCAAAATAGCCCAGCATGCACTAAAAGAATCAGAGTCTTTATGATGCTGAAGTTGGACACCTTACGAAAGACGAAGAAGGTCAGAATGTGCTTTCAGCTATTCACATGCTGCACCCGCTACTAGAACCTCTTGCTTTTCTAACTTATGTTATGATTGTTTATGCATATAAAATGCCTCCAATCCCCCACCCACCTGTCTGACATGGGCAGACGGCCTAATTCAATAAACCATTCGTTCGTTCGTTCGTTCGTTCGTTCGTTCGTTCGTTGCTTTTCTAACTTCTTCGTTTCTGGTTTCATTCAACTTCGGTAGTTGCTGTCGTAACAAAGTAGCATGCGTCTTGAATGACGTCCCCTTGTGATTTGATAGCTCATGTTACTTCCTGATATAAGCCGCTTCATAGTTGACTGGACCTTTAGTATAAACACAAAATACTTCTGTCTTTTTTAAAGTTATTAAATCAACTATTCTTTGTTGTTCTTGTTGCTGTTGTTGTTGTGTTGTTCTTTGTTTGAAAACTAGGTCTGAAGACCAAACCAGATTTTTTTCACATAAACCTGTCCCTCAACCGTTTCAAAATTGTATGCCAAAAAATGCCTCCCCCCCCCCCCCCTCCCCCCCCACACACACACACAAAATCATTGCAGTAGCTTATTTACATTAAAAAAATAACAAAAAAAAAAAAAACAAAACAAACAAAAACAAACAAACAAACAAAAAACAAACAAAACAAAAACGAAAGAGTTCTATGTAACAATTTAGTATTTGCGGTAGCCTATTTCCCCTTTACCCCCTTTTCCAAACCCCTGATTGTGGGGCGTTTATTTAAATAGCTTGCATCCGTCCACCATTACCATGCATTAAATCAAGCAGAATAGTGGAGGGGGGGGGGGGGGGCCATTGGGCCGGCCAAATACACACAACAGAGAACAAGTAAATGTAGGAACGTGCGCGCGCGCGCACCCACACACACACACACACACACACACACACACACACACACACACACATCACACACGCACGCACGCACACACACACACACACACACACACACACGCATGCACACACGCACGCACGCACGCACGCACACACACACACACACACACACACACACACGCACGCACGCACGCACGCACGCACACACACACACACCTATACATAGCCTACTATGTATGTACATCATACCAAGTAGGCCTATGCATTTTTAATTAAGAGAGAGAGAGAGAGAGAGAGAGAGAGAGAGAGAGAGAGAGAGAGAGAGAGAGAGAGAGAGAGAGAGAGAGAGAGAGAGAGAATCACAGCTACGTATTAATCGTTTTTGTTCTCTGTTATTGCACATATGAATTATGCCATTGCCGCCAATGCATAATTTTCTGCCTTGGTGCCTCTACACATTATACGTCAGTGCCCCATCTACATAATTTTTATTATTATTGATCGTTTTATGTTTAGCTCTATTCTGCGCTCTCGAGCACTCACTATGCTGTTGTTATTGTGTGTGTGTGCGTGCGTGCGTGCGTGCGTGCGTGTGTGTGTGTGTGTGTGTGTGTGCGCGCGCGTGTGTGTGTTGTTATTGTTGCTGTTGTTGTTGTTGTTGTTGTTGTTGTTGTTGTTGTTGTTGTTGTTGCTCTGTTATTATTATTATTATTATTATTTACTTATTTATTTATTTATTTATTTATTTATTTAATGTATATATTGCGTGTTGGGATATTTTCGTGCTTCCACATTCCACCAGATTTTGACATGGACTACAAGATCTTTAATGGATAATAATAAAGAGGATTTCTAGAGCGCCCATCATCCACACAAGGTGGCAGCACAGGGCGCTTTACAATAACACTAACCACACACACACACACACACACACACACACACACACATATATATATACACACACACACACACACACACACACACACACACACACACACACACACACACACACACACACACACACACACACACACACACACACACACACACAGAGCGTCGGACGAGGGGATGGGCAGTGCTGTGAAAAACAGGTCTGTATGTGATCTTTTTGTATATGCATGCAGGCGCGGGGAGACCTCGGGTTTATGGCTCCATCCGAAGGACGGTCTGCAGCATATGACTCCTGAGAAACCTCAGGACGAGCACAGACCTTGCTAAGCACCTTGCGGTTGTCTGCACAAAACTTCACTCTGGAGAAAGTCTGGGGGCGGGTGCAGAACCTATCACCTTGCGGTCAGCCTTCCATGACGTGACTACGCGAGAGTGAGTAAGTAAGTAAGTAAAATAAACATGGTGCTTAACGTCCACAGAAACCATGAGGATTATTAGGGACGGGCAGAGAGGAGAAGGGGGGGGGGGGGGGAAGAGGAGATATATACCTATCGCTACACTGTCACCACCAGAATGACTCCTGCATTAAGATGGGCAGCGATGAGAGCCATTTTAATGTTTCATTAATTGTGAGGGACAAAGTCACAAGACAGTGTCCACAGACACAACTTTTGATGAGAAAGGAGAGCCGAAGCGGATTCCAACCGAGGTCCCTCTGCTTACCAGCCTGACGCCTTACCGCTAGGCCAAACCGGCTCACAATTAGAGTGATTGCTCTTGAGCTCTCTATTATCCGTCTGCCTTCTCCTACGCATTATCCGCCTCTGCCTCGTGACCTACATCCCTCTAAACATCATCTGTCGTGTCTCATGATCTGCATGCCTCTAAACAATATATGTCGGTGCCTCGTGATCTACATCCCTCTCAACATTATCTGTTGGTGTCTCATGACCTACATCCCTCTGAACATTATCTGTCGATGTCTCATGACCTACATCCCTCTGCACATCATCTGTCGTCCCTCTGCACATTATCTGTCGTGTGTCATGATCTACATCCCTCTGCACCCGGCATTACCTGTCGGTGTCTCATGATCTACATCCCTCTGCACATTACCTGTCGTTTCTCATGATCTACATCCCTCTGCACATTACTTGTCGTGTCTCATGATCTATATCCCTCTGCACATTATCTGTCGTGTCTCATTAGCTACACCCCTCTGCAAATTATCTGTCGTGTCTCATTATCTACATCCCTCTGCACATTATTTGTCGTATCTCATAATCTACATCCCTCTGCTCGTTATCAGTCGATGTCTCATGATCTACATCCCTCTGCACATTATTTGCCGTGTCTCATGATCTACATCCCTAGCCCTCTGCACATCATCTGTCGGTGTCTCATGAGCTACATCCCTCTGAACATTATCTGTCGGTGTCTCATGATCTACATCCCTCTACACATCATCTGTCGGTGTTTCATGATCTACATCCCTCTGCACATTATTTGTCGTATCTCATGATCTACTTTCCTGTGAACATTATTTGTCGGTGTTTCATGATCTACATCCCTCTGCACATTATCTGTCGTGTCTCATGATCTACATCCCTGTGCACATCATCTCTCGTGTCTCATTGTCTACATCCCTCTGCACATCATCTGTCGTGTCTCATGATCTCCATCCCTCTGCACGTTATTTGTCGGTGTCTAATGATCTACATCCCTCCGCACATCATCTCTCGGTGTCTCATTATCTACATCCCTCTTAAAGTTTTACGGCACGTGATCCACATCCCTCTATACAGTGTCCGTCTGTTTCTCTGCACATTATGCTTCAGTGCCCCATGAGCCACATACATCAATACAGTATCCGTCTGTTTCTCTGCACAGTATTCATCAGTGCCCCTTTATCTACATCCCTCAATACAGTATCCGTCTGTTTCTCTGCACAGTATTCATCAGTGCCCCTTTATCTACATCCCTCAATACAGTATCCGTCTGTTTCTCTGCACAGTATTCATCAGTGCCCCTTTATCTACATCCCTCAATACAGTATCCGTCTGTTTCTCTGCACAGTATTCATCAGTGCCCCTTTATCTACATCCCTCAATACAGTATCCGTCTGTTTCTCTGCACAGTATTCATCAGTGCCCCATGAGCTACATCCCTCGATACAGTATCCGTCTGTTTCTCAGCACAGTATTCGTCAGTGCCCCACTCTGCATCCCTCAATACAGTATCCGTCAGTTCCGCTGCACAGTATTCGTCAGTGCCCCATTATCTGCATCCCTCAATACAGTATCTGTCTGTTTCTCTCCACAGTATTCGTCAGTGCCACTTTATCTACATCCCTCAATACAGTATCCGTCTGTTTATCTCCACAGTATTCGTCAGTGCCCCTTTATCTACATCCCTCAATACAGTATCCGTCAGTTTTTCTCTGCACAGAATTCGTCAGTGTCCCATTATCTGCATCCCTCAATACAGTATCCGTCTGTTTCTCTGTACAGTATTCGTCAGTGCCCCATTATCTACATCCCTCAATACAGTATCCGTCTGTTTCTGTGTACAGTATTCGTCAGTGCCCCATTATCTACATCCCTCAATACAGTATCCGTCAGTTTTACTCTGCACAGAATTCGTCAGTGTCCCATTATCTGCATCCCTCAATACAGTATCCGTCTGTTTCTCTGTACAGTATTCGTCAGTGCCCCATTATCTACATCCCTCAATACAGTATCCGTCTGTTTCTGTGTACAGTATTCGTCAGTGCCCCATTATCTACATCCCTCAATACAGTATCCGTCAGTTTTTCTCTGCACAGAATTCGTCAGTGTCCCATTATCTGCATCCCTCAATACAGTATCCGTCTGTTTCTCTGTACAGTATTCGTCAGTGCCCCATTATCTACATCCCTCAATACAGTATCCGTCTGTTTCTCTATACAGTATTCGTCAGTGCCCCATTATCTACATCCCTCAATACAGTATCCTTTGGACTTCTCTTCGTCTTCAGTCTACCTCCTCATCCTCTACAAATTATCCGCTGATGCACCCACCTTATCTGCCTGCCAGTTCTCCTCAGAGAATAATAATTATTATTCGGTCGGGTGATTTTCGTGTGGGTTCTCAAAACAGTGCGTTTCTCGAAACGTCAGTTTCGCATCTTCCCCTTGTTTCTTTTGATTTTCTTTTTCCTCCTCCGCATCCTTCCCTCCCTCCCCGCGTCCCGTAAGGTACACGCAGAAACGCACTCGGCGATGTAATCTATTGCGGCATTGTCGAATTGAACTGCTTTCTTTTGCAGCATTAATATACGGTGATGACTGCGGCATTGCGGCATCTATTGCACCATTGTCGGATTGAATTGCTTTCTTTTGCAGCATTAATATACGGGGATGATTGCGGCATTGCGGCATCTATTGCAGCACTGTCAGATTGAATTGCTTTCTTTTGCAGCATTAATATACGGTGATGGTTGTTATAAAGCCTCGTTTTTACCCTCGGCTCTGTCAGTTTTTAATGAATATTATACCAGTCATTAACTGAGTGTGCGCATGCGTCAAGACGTCTGTTTCTAACGGAGGGTTGGGGATGTATCAACCTAATCATTTTTATTTAATTTGAGAGTTTTTACGTTTTGGTTTGACACAGAGAAAGCTTATTCCAGGTAATTTGGGGTTTTATAACTAAGTATTAGTGTATGCAGATTGAGAGAAAGGGGGCGTATGTCTAAGAGTGTGTATGTGCGTGTCAGTGGTTCACGATTTAGAATTATTATGTTCTTCGTTGTGCAGTCGAACGACAGCATTAATTTCCCACTGGGATTAATAAAGTATATTGTTATTGTTATCTATTGCAGCACTGTCGGATTGAATCGCTTTCATTTTGCAGAAGTAATATACGGTGATGATGGCTCGGATTTTGTGGCTTTGTGGGCTTTTGTTGCTTTTTTTTGTTGCTTTTTTCTCTGAACAAACGGGTGTCAGCCGGGGTAGGTGGTCAGAATTTCAGCAACACACCGGCTACCTCAGTACGAGTGAGTAAACACGGTTTGTAATTATCCTAATTTTGTTCTGTAGTACTAGTAGTGCCCAGCCACCACACAAGGTGGAAGCCCAGAGCGCTTTGCAGTAACATTATCAATGAATCACTATCAATGCATGCACTCAGGCGTGCGCGCGCGCGCGCACACACACACACACACACACACACACCCCTTCCTTCTCCTCTCTCTCTCCCCCTCTCTCTCTCTCTCTCTCTTTCCCCTCTCTCTCTCCCCCTCTCTCTCCCACTCTCTCTCTCTCACTCTCCTCTCTCCACCACAAACACACAACACACACACCACCCACACACACACACACACACACACACACACACACACACACACACACACACACTCTCTCTCTCTCTCTCTCTCTCTCTCTCACACACACACCACACTCACACCACACACACAAAACCCCTCACCACACACACACACTACCACACACACACACACACACACACCCCACCCACACACACACACACACACCCCACACACACACACACTCTCTCTCACACTACACACACACACACACACCACAACACACACACCACCTCCACACACACACACACACACACACACACACACACACACACACACACACACACACATACACACTCATAGAGGCTGTTCGGCTTAGTATACCTCCCCGTAAGCAAGTTGGGGATGGGGCGGGGGGAGTGGGGTGGGGGGGGGGGGGGGGTTATGTTGCAATCATTGTGTACGTGTGTCCGGAAAATGGCTGTGAACCGATCAACCTTTCTGTAGCAAAACGACTTGGTACGGTGGTGCATAGCATGGCAAGGCAGTCCCCTGAATCCAAGTAACATAAACTGAATAAGAATCATCCGAGAAAAACAAATCTGAAATAGAATGACAGCTAGAGTTCTAAACTGATAAGATCCAAACCATAAACGGTTAAAAAGAACGCTGTTTATTAGGATACAACGGAATATGCGAATTTTCGGGGTATTCCCTTTTTTCAAGCTACAAAACAACACTGAAACAACAGTTTCATAAATAGTGTACTTCTCGTGTGTTTGGATCTACGAATCTTCCGAAAATCCGAGGCAGAACCAGCTAGGCATGCAGAGATATTGTTTGGAGCAATTAAGACAATCTAAAGTACAGAAGTGCTTAGAAGTCTCCATATACTGATTGGAGCATTCAGAAGAGCCTAGAAACCTCTATATCTTTGTTTGGAACAATTAGGCAATCTAAAGTAGAGACTGAAGTGCCTAAAAACCTCCATATATCGTTTGGAGCAATTAGACAATCTAAGTTAGACAATCTAAAGAACAGAAGTACTTAGAAGCCTCCATATTTTTGTTCGGAGCAGTTAGACAACTTCTTAAGTACAGAGGTGCTTACCAAGCCACCATATAGTGTTTGAAGCAATTAAGACAATATAAAGTATGTAAGTGAATAGAACTGAGCCTCCATTTATTATATAGAAGTGCTTAGAAGCCTCCATATATTCTTTGGGGCAGTTAGACAATCTATAGTACAGAAGTGCTTAGAAGCCTCCATATATTGTTTCAGTGGAGCAATTAGACAATCTAAAGTACAGAAGTGCCTAGAAGCCTCCATTTATCCTTTTGAGAAATTAGACAATCTAAGTTAGACAATCCAAAGTACAGAAGCACTTAGAAGCCTCCATATCATTGTTTAGAGCAATTAGACAATCTCAGTAAAGTACAAAGTGCCGTGTAGAAGCCTCCATTGAGTCTTTGTTTGGAGCAGTTAGACAACATCTAAAGAAGACAGTCTAACGTACCGGCAGAACCGCTTAGACGTCTTCCTATACTGTTTGGAGCAATTAGAAAATTTAAAGTACAGCGGAAGTGCTTACGGCTAAGAAGTGAAGCCTCCACAGTATATTCTTTGGAACAATTAGACGATCTAAAGTACAGAAGTGCTTAGAAGCCTCCACTATATCTTTGAAGCAACTAGACAATCTAAAGGCGTATAGCAGTGTTTAGAACTGAGCCTCCACTCATTGTTTGGAGCACTGATTAGACAATGTAAAAAACAGAAGTGCTTAGAAGCCTCCATATATTCTTTGGAGCAATTAGGCAATCTAAAGTGCAGAAATGCTTAGAAGTGTATATTTATTCTTCGGAGCCCTGATTAGACAACTTACTTAAAGTACAGAAGTGCTTAGAAGCCTCGACTGATATATTCTTTGGAGCGGTAAGTTGGTGTTTTACGCCCACTGAGTCAACCAATGAATACCGGCGGTTATATCAGGGCGATCTTAGTTGGAGCAATTCGACAATGTAAAGTACAGACTAAGTGCCCGGCCCAGATATACTCTTTGGGGCAATCACACAACTTACCTAAAGTACAAAAGAAGTGCTCAGGGGCCTCCCCATCATTGTCCCGGTCGAGCTTCCCTCGCCCAACTCAGCCTTCCCCCTCCGACCCGGCGCTCCTCCGATCAGCCGGTTTCCATGGAAACGCCTTTGCGGCTGCTGCGCGTGCTACATGCTTCCTTGACGCACAACGCGGCAGCCGAGGGGTAGAGAGAGGAGCGAGGGAGCGAGAGAGAGTGTATGTAGGAGGCCTCGGCTCCTCAACTACTGCACAACGCTCTCACTGTCAGTGAAACGGCGGATTCTTCACCAGACGGTCAGCGTACAACAAGTTTCCGTGGAAATAGGACAGGGAAAGTTTTACGGATACGATTTGTTCAGCCAGATTGCCGCTGCGCCTTCAGCATCTTCGCATTCATCGATCAAGTCGGCCAGCGTACTGGATTTAAGTACCTTGTCCACTGGACCTTTTCTCCGTTTCAGTTCAGTGAGAGTTTCCAATTGTCTGAATCCCAAAGTGTCGTTTTTGTTGTTGTTGCTTGTTTGTGTTTTGTTTCGTTTTTGGGCGAGGAGATGCGGAGATGAGGAAGTGGAACAGATGGAGGTTAAGTCTGCGAGGAGTCTTCCCTCAGTACTGATTGTGAGCGACGTGAATGTGAAGTCTGTTTGGTGACCACAGTTTCTTACCAGTCACTGGAGATTGTGAGCCGGCGAAGCTTCCAGGAGTAGCTGAGCGGGACTTTCACTGGTAAGTCACACATTCTTCTTTGCTACAATGGATTGGGAAGTCGGCGGAGGCGGAGTGTAGTACGTCACTGAGTTGCAACTGTTTCGTTGTTGTTGTTGTTGTTGTTGTTGTTATTTCGGTTAGACTAGTGAGTTACGGCAATGCGTTGTTACTGTGATTATCGCAACAGTGCTGAACTAACTCACTGATTTTTGCGGGACAGTCGTGCTTGACTGCATGACATAGTTTCATGCATTCAGTGCACACAAACGAGTCTCACCTACCGCATTGACGCACGCAAACACTCTCTGGCTCACACACACACACACACACACACACACACACACACACCGGCTCTCTTCTCTCCTCTCTCTCTCTCTCTCTCCTCTCTCTCTCTCTCTCTCTCCTCTCTCTCTCTCGTCTCTCTCTCCTCTCTCTCACTCACACACACACACAACACACACACACACACGGCTCTCTCTCTCTCTCTCCTCTCTCTCTCTCTCTCTCTCTCTCTCTCTCTCTCTCTCTCTCTCTCACCACACACACACACACACACACACACACACACACACACACACACACACACACACACACACACACACACACAGAGGAAGAGAGACTGAGAACTCGAACTCGAACTCGTTAATACTCGAGGACAGTAGCGTTAGGTCCATTTGGACCTAACCGCAGCCAGTCCAGGACTCAGAGAGAGAGAGAGGGGGAACACATATAGACATATACAAGCCCAGATTCCTCCCCCCCCCCCCCCCCCCCCCTTCATGGTCTTATTATACTATAGGTAGCAACATGGACTCGGTTTCAATTAGTTTGATTATCATTCTTCATATACAATATATAGATAGATGTAAACGGAAAAGGATCCTTGCACTACTTTTATTCCCCT
>JABMCL010002343.1:90000-100000 GCA_018857735.1 Alviniconcha marisindica
CAGGCACAAGGAGAGAGACACACACAGAAAAGCAAAGACACAGAGAGACACAGAGAGTGACAGAGAGAGTAAGAGGGAGAATGACCGCACGTGGTACTGGTGCACAAAAACACAAGAAGAGCTTGGCGTGAGGTGGTGTTTGTATTGAATTATCACGGCTGGTTGGACTTACCCTTGCAGAGCCGTACTCGGACGGATATCCTTATTAACAGCTGCTGATCGCCGCATGGACAGCGGCTTTCTGGCTAAATGCATATAGTTCTGGGATCCTTAATTAAACAGAGCTGCCTGGTGATCCGTGTAATACAGTTTGTGTGCGGCGCAAAATAGTCCTCAGAGGCGGCAGAGAGTAATGTGAGACTGAGTTTATTTGACTGCGCACGTTGAAATCTGGCAGCGGTGTAGCAACTTTTTTTTTAAAACTCTTTTTAGATCGAAGCGTAGAAGGAAAACAAACAAACAAACAAACAAACAAACAAACAAACAAACAAACAAACCAACAAGTAATTAATTGTTGAGGCATTATATTAAAGATCTGGAAGACCTTAAGCAGAGTAATTCCGAGGGAAAGAAAAAGGAAAGAAGAAAGAGACAGTCCTACATTCTTCATAAAGAGCCTATTGGGTGCAGTATCCCCCCCCCCCCCCCCCCCCCCACTGCCCCCCCGATTTTTGGCCCACAATGCTAAGCAGGGAACAGCAGAGGGGTTATCACAAATCTGAACCTAGTGGGGACCATTATTATGTTGGTTGCCTAGGTCATGCAAACACGTGTTTGGCTACCTGAGTAGCTCATCAGTGACCACCGGCACATAATGGTGAAAGGGCATCAGCCCAATTAATACTAACAAAAGAAAACCGCCGTCTATGTAGTAGGCTTCTTGACCATATTGCTTTACGTCCACAGAAGCGAGGTTGCTTATTATGGACGGGGACGGGGGGGGGGGGGGGGGGGGACAAAAGAGTGAAGGCTCGACCGCGGATACCGCCCGAAAAAGACCGGAGAGACCGTGGACCGCCGCCAGAACAATGGAAGTGTTAAGGCGGTGTCCCCTCGCCATTGCGCAGCGACTAGTGCACTGCGCAATGGCTGTTTCAACTGCAGTGCTGGGCAGAGTCACAAGGACAATGTCTGTTGCACTGCTGTTGAGGAACAACCCGAAACGAAAGAAGTATAACTTTCGGAGCCCAGCTCCACCTCCCTGCTCGTGATCTCTTCTGGGCTAACTTGAAGGTCCAGCTCCACCTCCCTCCTCTTGATCTCGCCTGGAACCCTGTGGTAATGACACACACACACACACACACACACACACACACACACACACACACCTGCTCCACAGGTATGTTCAGCCTTCGTCGTTCCCAATCGCTCCCTCCAACCGAGTTCTTGTAGAAAACATCCTAGATTAACGACAAGTTGATGAAACCTGTCAGGACGTTCGTCACTGTTGAGAATATTCATTATCTGCTGCAACTTCATGTTACTTTGTTGAAATCATGCCTATCAAGGCAGACAGTCATCCTGATGCTGTTTATGAGCGCGCGTCTCTTATTGTGTCTGTGCATTCTTGGCGTCTTCCCTTTGGGTTTGCCGGGATGTCTCTCATTTTAGAAACGGTCCAGAAATAGACGCTGTCTGAGCTCTCTCTCTCTCTCTCTCTCTCTCTCTCTCTCTCTCTTTCTCTCTGCCTCTGGTTTTTTTGTCTGTCTGTCGTCTGTTCTCTCTTTCCTCTCTCTCTCTCTCTCTCTCTCTCTTTTCCTCTCTCCCTCCTCCCCCCCCCCCACCCCCTTTTTACCCCCCCACCCCCGAGGCTCTCTCTGTGAAAGGAAAGGATAGTGTTGGGCGCCGTGGAGGTTTTTTCCCCTGGTAGTGATAAAAGGTGAAGAGTCCTTAAAAACACAAAGCCTTTAGCGAGTGGAACCAACCATGTGTTATAGTTCTAGTCTTTAGTGGAACTGTTACAGACCCGGGATCTTCAGCGCCTCGTGGTAGGTAGCTAGTGTTATATATAAAAAATATATATATATATATATATATATATATTTTAAAATATATATATATATTTTTATATATATATGTATTATACGTCTGCCCACAAATATCCGCCTTGGTCTGTTCCCGTGGACGTGTATATATATGGGCGCTGGATCATTCCTGCTGGAACTGTGCCGCTGTCTTAATGTTTTCTTGCTATAGCTTGCATTTTATTTTGCCAAGGAATGACTCTTTCTGCCTTGTTGCGTGCATTCGTGCGAGCTACTTTCTGATCACAAGGGCAATGGCGTCATTCTGATTTCTTTTTAAAGGGATGGAAGGGGGTTGAGTGTGACAGCTACAAATTTCATTTTAAAAGAGCACAGACTGTGGGGGAGAGAGTGAGATACAGACGGGCAGACAGACAGACGGCCAGACAGACGGACAGACAGACAGACGGCCAGACAGCCAGACAGCCAGCCAGCCAGACAGACAGACAGACAGACGGCCAGACAGACAGACAGACGGCCAAACAGACAGACGGCCAGACAGACAGACAGACAGACGGCCAGACAGAGGGAGCGAAAGAGTGAGATAAAATTGGATTTTCGTTATGACACATGCACTTCCTCTTCTGGAAGTGTCTGTATCTGTTTAACAGAGACGATGGGAAATCGATGCGAAAATGAAAAGTGGTGCGATGACTGTCCTTAAACGTTGACCCGACTGGCATCTTGGTGGACAGCACGTGCAGTATTCTTACTCGGCATTCTTATGTAGAGACTCTCCGACACATCCACCAGTAAGAGGTGATTCCAGTATCTGTTGTGAAATGCTTCTATTTCAGTAGTGGGATGATCATTCGTCTGGCTTTGTGAGTTGAGTGTGAGTGTTTTTTGGTTTGTGTTTTGGTGTGTGTGTGTGTGTGTGAGTGTGAGTGTGTGTGTGTGTGTGTGTGTGTGTGTGTGTGTGTGTGTGTGTGTGTGCGCGCGCGCGCGCGCGCGCGCGTCTCTCACTTTCTGTCTCTTTGTCTCTCCGTTTCCCTCTGTCTCCGACTCTGTGTCTGTGTCTGTCTGTCTGTTTCTCTCTCTCTCTCTCTTGATTTTTGATTGATTTTTGTTGTTTTCATGTTGTTTAATATAAACATACATACCCGTTGTTGTAAAATGACTTTAGTAAATTATGTTTGTGAGCATTTACTATAAGCCTAGCTTGTTTAAAGCTCATACAATGATTTTGATTGTCCATTTTTTGGTGAATGTAAATAAACTTTGTTTAAACCAGTTTGAACAACATATCTTGGCATATATGGGTTAATTCACTTTCTGAGTGAACCAGCTTTAAATGGCTATATTTACATATTCAGTACACTCCTAAATGTGTACGTTTATAAATGCCGTAGAGTGAGTACTGCACGGGTTGAATAACCTACTGGGGAGGTGGGGGGGGGGAGGGTTGTCATAAAAAAGCTTGCTTAATCATTAGTTTAATCAATATTTGCCACTAACGCTGCGGTTTAACTTAAAGCTATGCGCCGCCCCATAATATATTATCCCATCAGGATGATTAACTCTCGCACATGATTCGTTTCGATCGCTCAGTCAACGATGCCAGAGAAGAATGAGTAAAAAATGAAAAACAGAGTAAGCAAGCCGGAGAGCCCCCCCCCCCCCCCCCCCCCACCCCCCCCCCCCACACCCCTCACCCCCCCCCCAAAAAAAACAAAACAAAACCAAGCCCAAAAAGCTATGTTGTGTTCGGTCGAGGACCTAGTTTTGTATTCCGAACACCGGAGCAACAGGTGGTGTGTGATTACTTTTTCCTCCAAAGCAATTGAGGAGGGACGCGTGCTGAACGTGGCAAGCAACTCAATCCGGGATTCCCTCAGGTCGCTAATCAGTGGTGGCCGTTGCTTCAGCCTTGCTGATAACTAGACCTCTTAGGCACGGATAGCCTTTTTCTCACTCGGCCAGCGTATGGGCGGTGGGATACGGTTGAAGCCAAGCGTGCGCACGCACGCACGCACCCACGCACACGCACACTGACTCACTCGTTTACTCACTCACGCACGCACGCACGCACGCACGCACGCACACACGCACGCACGCACGCACGCACACACACACACACACACACACACACACACACACACACACTACCCCCAGTGCGTGCACAGACTACACACACATGTATATATATATATATATAAAAAACACAAACACACACAGTGACTCATTCATTCACTGACTCTCTCTCTCTCTCTCTCTCTCTCTCTCTCTCTCTCTCTCTCCTCTCCTCTCTCCTCTCATCTCTCTCTCCACACACACACACACACACACACACACACCACACACACACACACACACACACACACACACACACACACACACACACACACACACACACACACGCCACATGGACGCACGTTCGCAGAACATGCCCCTCGTACGTGCACTCATGCACGTGCACACGTAAATGAAGAGATAAGCACACGGAAGTAGGCCCTACTTACAGATAACACGCGCGCTAGCCTCGGCTGAACATGCGCAACTATTACGCAGTGCATTAAGTACAGAGCTCAGGCGGAAGCAATTAAGAGAAAGACAGCGGAAAACGTCTGTGGTTGTTATCGGGACGAAGATTTTTCTACAATGCTGGTTTTCTATTTATGTATCTGGTCCTGAAATAGATAAGGAATTCGTCTTTCTGCTCACGCTACTATTTCCGTCCCTTGCTTTTTAATAAAAGCAGACGTGCTGTTGTACACCTACACAAATCGTTTTAAAACAGGTTTTCTGAACCATCTGTCGTGTCCCTGTAAATGTTAGGGACTGATTCGAAGCCAAAATGGGCTCCTAACTCTGTCTGTCTGTCTCTCTTCTCTCTCTGTCTCTATCTCTGTCTGTCTGTCTGTCTGTCTGTCTGTCTGTCTGTCTGTCTCTGTCTGTCTGTCTGTCTGTCTGTCTGTCTCTCTCTCTCTCTCTGTCTCTGTCTCTGTCTCTCTCTCTCTCTCTCTCTCTCTCTCTCTCTCTCTCTCTCTCTCTCTCTCTCTCTCTCTCTCTCTCACTCACCAAAAAAAGAAAAGAAAGAAAAAAGAAAAAAACTGAAAGAAAAACTCGTTCCTGGAATCGAAAGAATCGATAAAAGAAAAAGAAAAATCAACACAAAAAAAGAAAAAGAAAAAGAAAATCAACGACTTTTGAAACACAAAGCTTCAAAGGAAATACAAGACGCTGTTTGGGTGTGTATCTACTGTCCAAGTTGTCGAATCGTAGATGAAACTGAGTGAAACAAGAAGACCCAAACAGCCTGGTTAGGGATAATTCCCGACAGCAGATGGAGCATGCTAATGAAGCCATACCTCACGTGCGCAAGGCTTAACCTTTACATGCTAATGAAGGCATACCTCACGTGCGCCAGGCTTAACCTTTAATCATGTACTTTGAAGGATGTACTTTGTGAGGAGGTACCTTTGGTGGAGAGTATGCCGTTTGAGTTTACTCTGCATATTTTGTATCTTTGTTGGTATAAACTTCTTCTTCTTCATCTTTATTTTTTTATTTTTAAATCAATGAAAGCATACCAACAAACAATAACAGAATAGTTTTGGGAGCGTCAAACAAGTAGACTTATATGAGACGCTCAAAATGACAAATATATAATGTGGTGGGCAGGTTCTTTCGAGAGAGAGCTGGGCAGAGAGAGAGAGAGTGAGTGACAGAGACAGAGACACAGAGAGAAGGGGGTGGGGAGCGAAATGACAGGTGGGTAGGAGAAAGAGAAAGTGTGTGGAGACAGAGAAGAGGCATAGCGTTTTGGATACGTTTCGATCGCGACTCGTTTTTCAACTCTGGTCCAGTATCTTCGTTGTTGTGCTCATGTGACGTCTTTGCAGCGCGAGTTAACTCCCTTGGTCTGTTGAATCTGCGCAAACGCTCTAGCCTCTAGGCCTCGTTCTATGAGATTTCTAACCTTTCGACAGCTCTGCATTCACACTCCGAGCATCGCTTTCCGGCACCTTCCTCCAAACTCCTCCAGAGATTTGGTTGCGCCACTGAAGGGGCACTCTTTATCTCTTTATCTCCGCGCAGCTGTCCACCGACGTGAAAGGTTTGGGTACTAATATGACTGTGGAAGCAACCTAGCGCGTGAGCCGGTTTGGCCCAGCGGTAAGGCGTTAGGCTGGTAAGCAGAAGGACTTCGGTTGGAATCCGCTCTCCTTTCTCTTCAAAGGTTGTGGTCTGTGGACACTGTCTTGTGACTTTGTCCCTCACAATTATGAGACATTAAAATGGCTCTCATCGCTGCCCTCCTTAATGCAGGAATCATTCTGGTGGTGACAGTCTAGCGGTAGGTATATAATCTCCTTCTCCCCCAACCTCTATACCCCCTTCCCCCCTTCTCCCCGTCCCTAATAAGCCTTATGGTTTCTGTGGACGTTAAGCACCATGTTTACTTAACCTAGCGCCCAAGCACCCACGTAAACATGAGACGCATCCACCCCTGGTAAAAAAATGAAAAAAGAGTTCCGTCTCGATTCAAACGATTTTGGTTTTATTTGTGCTGGCGTGAGCAACAGGATCAGTTATAAAACAAACGTCTGATATAATTTGTGTTGTCTGTTACAGTTAAAACTTACTGTCTTTTGAGCATCATCGAAAAACTGTTCGTTAACTAACAGTTTTTCTAGACCTATAGCGTAATCAACAACGGCTTTTGGTTGGTTGAATGTTGCTTTACGTCCACAGAAACCGTAGGATTATTAGGGACGGAAACCCAGGACGGCCACCTCAACTTTCACACAGCTACAGAGCTCTGACAACAATGGCAGCTAGTGGTTGAAGGAAGGCTGTGGTAAACCAGTGCTTGGAGTTTGCTCTGCATTTTCAGCAGAGGGTGGTTCGATTTCGATTTCTGCCCCACCGCCAGGGCTGACGAGGGGAATGAATAGGCTCCTGGGGGGAGTTACGGAATTCTCTCCGCTGGTCACTCTGGCGCCGGGCAGGTAGCTGGACTGCATACAAATCTAGGGACCGTCAATTAAGGCAGGCAGAGGGTGCTGGAAAATCATCATGCATCTCATCATGTGTTACACGCCTCCGTCCGGAACCGAAGCTTTTCAGGGAGCACCTCTGCACGTAGGCCCTACCGAGTGAATCACGAAATGACCCGTTTTGTGCTGTAGGCCCTACCGAGTGAATCACGAAATGACCCGTTTTGTGCTGTAGGCCCTACCGAGTGAATCACGAAATGACCCGTTTTGTGCTGTAGGCCCTACCGAGTGAATCACGAAATGACCCGTTTTGTGCTGTAGGCCCTACCGAGTGAATCACGAAATGACCTAAACACACGAAAGGCTAAAACGAACGCTATTTGTTATGACACAACACAACATGCCAATTTTGGGGGTAAGCCCCTTTTTCAAGCTACAAAACAACACTTAAACAACAGTTAAACGTGGAGAGAAAGAAAGAGAGACAGACAGACAGACAGACAGACAGACAGACAGACAGAGAGAGACAGACACAGACACAGACACAGAGACAGAGACAGACAGAGACAGACAGAGAGACAGAGAGACAGAGGGAGACATAGACAGACAGACAGAGACACAGAGAGAGATTCAAATGGTTTGTTTGACTTGAGCGAGTGCTCATATCAACATACACAACACGGTACACAAAAATAATGTACACATAAGCATGCATCCCATTTCCACAAAACCACTCCGTTGTGCATTACCTCTCATCTCTCTCTCTCTCTTCTCTCTCTCTCTCTCTCTCTCTCTCTCTCTCTCTCTCTCTCTCTCTCTCTCTCTCTCTCTCTCTTGTTGTGTTATTATTATTATTATTTATTAATTGTTCTTTTTATTTTACTGATGCTGTATTTGTCTATAGCCTTCTGTAATAATTTTAACTGTGAATGTCTTGGTTATTAGTAGTACTGTAGCAACGGCAGATATGTGAGTCGCCTTTGTGCTAATATCTTCACCGTTGAGAAATAAAGTTCAATCAATCAATCAATCATCTCTCTCTCTCTCTCTCTCTCCTCTCTCTCTCTCTCTCTCTCTCTCTCTCTCTCTCTCTCTCTCTCTCTCTCTCTCTCTCTCTCTCTCTCTCTCTCTCTTATCTTATCTGCGTGAGATGTATCATCCGGGGAAAAAGTAGACAAGCAACTCAGTGAGACACCTTAAAGTTAAACCTCGATCTGCCGTGCAGCGATACACATGTGAGAAAGTTGTGAATTCGTTCCTGGCTCGCAACACGGTGTGGCGATAAGTGATCATGATCAACTTTGGTGATGTGTTGACCTGGTTGGTGGGGGTGGGATGGGGGGAGGGCAGGGGGGGTCAGTGATTTTGCTGGAGACAGTAGGATCAGCAGCATAAGGTGTACGCACCATCTGACCCGTATCTGGGAGAAGGAGCCTTGGTACGAAATTATCTGCTTTTCGATTTTCTCCATTGAAAAATGTGTGTGTGTGTGTGTGTGTGTGTGTGTGTGTGTGTGTGTGTGTGTGTGTGTGTGTGTGTGTGTGTGTGTTTCTATCTGTCTCTCTGTCTTTCCTGTCTGTGTCTGACTGGTTGACTGACTAACTGATTTGGTCGGATGTGTGAATCCCTGTACAAAACTGATCACACGATAAATCACCTCATCCAGCATATCACCGTAATTATAGAGTCTCCTTACTTTCTTGAAACGGTTTTGTTCACTGAAAGCAGCGAGCAGCCGCAGGAGCAGCGCTATCCAGCCAAATCTGACGTCGTATCTCTGGTCGATTATTTGCACAACTTTGCAGAACAATTGATTCCTACAGACAGAGACAGAAACCCGAAGATGTAAAGCCAGGAAACGGAGGAGGGGGGGGGGGGGGGGGGGGGGGGGGGGGGGCGGAGAGCGAAGCTAATGGAATCGAAGGGAGAAGGAGAAGCTATATCTTTTAACGGAGAGAGACGGGATTAATTCTGCCACGGTGATGTCGCTCCCCTTTTCACCCCCCCCCCCCCCCCCCCTCTCTGGGAGCCACCGAGGCAGTGTGTCGACAGACATTGACAAGTTCTGCAGACCGTAAGTGACACACGGCGTGTACATCGCCGACTTCGACAAAACAGCCTGTCACATAACCCCTGTGATTTGCCGGTCTGCCTTCGTGCCTGCCTTCCTCACCACCACCCACCCCCTCTCTTTCTCCCCTCCTCCACCCACCCTCCACCCTGTCCCCGCTCGGTCCGTCCTTCCCTCCCGGTCTCTTCTCTGCCTGTCCGTCTGTTGGTCGTCTGTCTACGCACATTTCAACCCACCCCTCTCTCTCTCCGCACACACACACACACACACACACACACAAACAACACCACACACACACACACACACACACACACACACACACACACACAACACACACACACACACACACACACACCCCCACACACACACCATGCTCTCTCTCTCCTCTCTCTCTCTCTCTCTCTCTCTCCTCTCTCTCTCTCTCTCTCTCTCTCTCACGCCACACACACACACACACACACACACACACACACACCACACACACACACACCACACACACAACACACAAAACAACAACAACAAACACACACACACGCGCGCACACACACACACACACACACACACACACACACACACACACACACACACACACACACACACAACAACAACAACAACAACAACAACAACAACAACAACAACAACCCAGCCAAGCCGGGGGGGAACAGACACTGTAATGTGTTCTCCCAATGGTTACTTTTCGCCTTTCGAGATCTTTACGCCTCGTTCCGCAGTTTATTCAACTTCGTACAGAGAATTATTTAGTGTCGTTGTTCTCATCACCCCGGCTTATCAACGGCATATTTCTCGCTCAGCCGCATTGAAAATCGAGTAATTAGGAAAATGGGGGGCTGATAATTCAGTGGGCTTGGGTGCCTTGTGAAGTGAGACTGCGTGGTTCTGGCCAGATCGGGGTCGTCCAGGAATACAATGACCAGGGCTGGTTTCCTCTGTAATTCCACCAT
>JABMCL010002343.1:102500-112500 GCA_018857735.1 Alviniconcha marisindica
GTGTGTGTGTGTGTGTGTGTGTGTGTGTGTGTGTGTGTGTGTGTGTGTGTGTGTGTGAGTGAGTGAGTATTCTACAGTGGCAATGTGTACCAGACAATTAATATCACTGAAATCGGTCGCTCATATCTCCGCAAGAGCCCTGCGCCTCCTACAGGAGTGAGTATACATCAACAACACCCACACTGTAGTAGTCCACGGAGCCAGTAAGCACGCACGCACACACACACACACACACACACACACACACACACACACACACACACACACACACACACACACACCACACACACACACACACACACACACACACACACACACACACACACACACACACACACACACACACACACACACACACACACACACACACACACACACACTAGTTGAGAGGTCGTCTGGGAAAATCCATCTAAGTGTGTTGCAAGAATGAAGCAAATTGGAGAAGAAAAAGAAGAAGAAGAAGAAGAAAAAGTAGAACTGGAATAGACGAGTCTCCGAGGGACACTGCTGACAGCTGGAGGCGAAAGAGAAGACGTTCTGATTGGAAAGAAAGAAAGAGGGAAAAGAAAACCACGTGTAGGTAGTATTGTTGGTGATTTGTATGGAGAGAGAAAAAAGAGTATGATAGATCCTTCTCCTATTCCACAGACTACGTGTAGCCCTCTACTTTCGTTTCGTTGCCACCCCCCCCCCCCCCGCCTTCCGCCCTCTCCTCTACTTTCTCCCATCGACGTGCGTGCGTGCGTGCGTGCGTGCGTGGTTGTAAATGTTATCAGCGAGAATAAAATTTACTGTCCTATTGATACAACAAACAAAAAATTAATCTCTCCGGAATTCTCTAATTCAACCAGTCAGTGGAAACGTTGCAAAACCGGACAGTCGTTGTCAGGGAGAATAATTGTTACTGTCGTAATGATTCAACAAACAAAAGTTTAATCTATCTGCTAGTCACTCACTCAGGAATTCGCTAATTCAATCAGTCAGTGGAAACGTTACAACGCCGGGCAGACAGTAATTTGAGAGTATACACTATTAATTTTTACAATGCGTTCGCTAATTGTTCGTTCAGAATCTGTCGGTTCCCAAATTGATGAGAGTATTTTGACTTCGGTATTCGAAGGTTCATGCCGTCAAGCACCCGAACAGCTGAAGCCAATCAGAGCTTGGCAATTATTTTGGCGCGGGAAGCCGGAACAGTGGCCGCCATGTCAGTTCCGCCCACAAGTATAGCAACAGAGCGAAGAACTGGCCGCGGATTCCGAACAAAACCTTCAAAATGTGTTCTGGCGCTTGGTATCTGATCATGGTGTTTGAGCCCAAAAGGCCAGTCAGCACAGTGTATAAGGCTAGGCTACCCCGTGGCAGTAAGACTGGATGGAATCTTGTGGAGCCGTAACGATAGGAAGCGAGGGCGAGAGTTAGTTCAGCGCTCGCTGAACCCCGGAGCTGTTATTGAGCACTGACGTTACGCTGAACGAAGCTGCGGTGTTGTATGGAAAGGCGGGAGATGGTCCGGAAAGAGAAATAGTATGTGGATGGCCATCAGCAAGACTAGAGTGCACGTCGGTTGCCGTCAAGGACCAGACAGACTCTAGTGGCAAGGGGGCGAGAATGGAGGAGGGTTGTGTGTGTTTTTGTGTGGGGGGGGTGGGGGGGGGGGGGGGATTCAGGGGGGGGGGGGGGGGGGGGGTGGGGTGGGGGGGGGTACCAGTATACGTATGTGGAAAGGGGAACGGAGGAGTTGTGGGGGGTGGGGGGGTGGGTGGGGGGTACCAGTATACGTTGTGGAAAGGGGAACGGAGGAGGGGGGTTGTGGGTGGGGTGGGGTGGGGTGGTGGGGGTCCAGTATACGTGTGTGGAGGAGAACGGAGGAGGGGGGTGTGTGGGGGGGGGGGGGGGGTCCGAGTATACGTGTGTGGAGGAGAACAAAGGGGGGGTTGTTGGTGGTGGGGTGTGTGGTGTGTGTGGGGGGGTGTGTGTGTGTGTGTGTGTGGTGTGTGTTTTTGTGGTTTTTGTGTGTGTTTGGGGTGTGTGAATGGTGTGGGTTTGTGTGTGGTGGGATTGGTATATGTGTGTGTGGTGCGGGCGTGGGCGCGCGTGGGCGCGGGGGTGCGTGTGTGTGTGTGTGTGCGTGCGTGCGTGCGTTGTGTGTGCCGCCAGTGTGCGTGCATGTGTCTGTATGTGCGTGTGTATGTGCGAGTGTGCGCGCGCGCGCGTGGAGTGACGGTAGTTACGTTTGGATTTGTTGATATAACAGCAGGGTTTCACTGTTCTCTTAATTCTGTGCACCTTTGTCGACCCCATTGTTTTGTACTGTGCACTTAGGGCTGACGTTAGGTGTAGGCGCTTTGTGCCTATTCTTTTACATCACTGTACATCAGGTCCGCCAGAACATCCAGGTCAAGCTCGAGAGCCGAGCAGCAAGGATCGAAACGCTGGAAGGAGCGGGTGGGGGCGGGGGTTGGGGGGTGGGGGGAGGGTGATGGTGGGGGCGGGGGTGGTGGTGGTGGTGGTGAGAAAAACGTTGGATAATTACGGAAGTTGATGCATGCTGCATGATTACGGTTATGCAGCTGATGGAGTTATACATGATCACGGTGAGGTGGATGAGTTGTGCATGGGGCATGATGAGCTAGCGGAGCTCTGGCCTACACGATCATTAGTTTACAGCTAAACACGCATACACCTTACGTATGTGGCTTCGCATGGAGTGACATGGTGCATGGTTGTATGGTGTACACAGAACTTGCGCCGAGATGGCAGCAGTTTCATGTGGCACCGGCCATGCCAGCGCTGTAAGTACACTACTTCGGTGGATATTCAAAAACGCGCTAAAAAAGCTAGGCGAGCGCAGTGAGTCTGCACGAGAGCGGAGAACAGCGCTATATAAAAGCAATCATCATCATCATCATGAGGTGGAGGAATTGTTCAGGTTATGTACGTGTGTTCGAGTTACGATGAGTCCAAGCAAATCATGATACACATATTATCTAGCTTGCGAATCCTACGTAAAAAATGAACGGGACATTACATAAAGCGAAATTGCCAGTTGACAGTTTTCATTACGATCTTTCCTACCAGTGTGGACCAAACCTATGAGGTGGTCATCACAGTTCCTTCAAGATTTTTTTTCTTTTTCTTCTTCTTCTTTTTTCTTTATTTTTTTTCTTCTTTTTTTTCTTTTTCTCACATGTTTCCTGACCCATGACACTGAATAAGAACTTGCTGTAAACAGTCGCTTGAACGAGTTTTCTCGTTTTAAGAGCGATACATCTGCAGGATTATGACCATGGGCTTTGAGGAGTAAGCCTTCGCATTTATCGAGAGATAGCTGGACACAACCTGGGTTTGTTGTGACTGCAGGATTATGACTGGGCTTTGAGGAGTAAGCCTTGGCATTTATCGAGAGATACTTGGACACGACCTGGGTTTGTGACTAGCATTATGACTGGGCTTTGAGGAGCAAGCCGGGTGGTACGTACAACGCCTTCGCATTTATCGATAGTTGGACACGACCTGGGTTTGTGACTGTAGGATTATGACTGGGCTTTGAGGAGTAAGCCTTGGCATTTATCGAGAGATAGTGTCCTGGGTTTGTGACTGCATGATTATGACCATGGGCTTTGAGGAGGAAGCCTTCGCATTTATCGAGAGATAGCTGGACACGATCTGGGTTTGTGACTGCAGGATGAATTGTGACTGTGGGCTTTGAGGAGTAAGCCTTCGCATTGATCAAGAGATAGCTAGACACAACCTGGGTTTGTGACTGCAGGATTATGACTGGGCTTTGAGGAGTAAGCCTTGGCATTTAATGAGAGATACTTGGACACGACCTGGGTTTGTGACTAGCATTATGACTGGGCTTTGAGGAGCAAGCCGGGTGGTACGTACAACGCCTTCGCATTTATCGAGAGATAGTTGGACACGACCTGGTTTTGTGACTGTAGGATTATGACTGGGCTTTGAGGAGTAAGCCTTGGCATTTATCGAGAGATAGTGTCCTGGGTTTGTGACTGCATGATTATGACCATGGGCTTTGAGGAGGAAGCCTTCGCATTGATCGAGAGATAGCTGGACACAACCTGGGTTTGTGACTGCAGGATTATGACTGTGCGCTTTGAGGAGTAAGCCTTGGCATTTATCGAGAGATACTTGGACACGACCTGGGTTTGTGACTCTAGCATTATGACTGGGCTTTGAGGAGTAAGCCTTCGCATTTATCGAGAGATAGCTAGCTGGACACGACCTAGGTTTGTGACTGCAGGATTATGACCATGGAGGCAAGGTGTCGGGGACAGACAAGCGACAAAAGGGGAAGGGGGAGTAGGAGGAGGCGAGTGATCATGGCTGCCAGTCGGCAACGGGGGATGGGTGCGGAGAGACGGGGGGGGAGGGGGGGGGGGCAAGGGGAGATCAATACCAGTCGCAGCTGCCCCGTCTGCCCACTTAGCCAGTCAACGGGGCCGGTCAGTGGTGCTTGCGTGTCCCTGTAGCACGTGCTGCCTGCACCGGGACACCGCTGTCATCACGCCTCCAGTGTCAGGACCGCGTGATGAAGTTGAGGTATGAGCGGCAGGGTTTCACTCTCCTCTAGCTAAGGAAAAATAACGCAAGTGTATGCATGAAGCGCTTCCCTTTCTGCCCCCCCCCCCCCCCCCCCCCTTGTGTGGAGCAAAAGACTAGACTAGAAGCTGTCTGCTCAAAGAACTTCCGAGGAGATCACAGTTTTCTGCTGGATTGTTGGGCCCCTTTTTCATTCCCCGCTCTATGAGATTATATTAATTTTATATATGGCAACAGACTAGGATATCCACGTTCGGAATAATTGAGAAGATCACTTTTTTTTTCTTCTTCTTTTTTTGTTTTTGGTTTCAACATATTTCTAAGTACAAAATCTGGACAGGCGATTCGAAACGATTTCTTTTTACTTGACGAACAGAACAGCAGTCCTTGGTGGTTCAAAAGCAGACTACAGCCCGCTTTACACTTTTGTGGCTATAGTTAAAAAAAGATTCTGCTGTAGTCTCTAGCTTCAAAAGACTAGAAGCCTTTTCATTGTGACTCACGTAATGCATGGCTTATCAATTTTCTGCCTCTGATGTAAGGTGCGGTTTGTTTGAGAAGGTCAGCAAAGGAGAGGTTGAAAAGCTAGAGATGAAAGATGCTCTATTCAGAACAGAAGACACAGTTATAGAGGCATTTTCCCGCCGTCCGTGGGGAAATCACTTCGCCGAGATGAAGTTAGGAACTGCATAGAACGACACTCAGATGTTGATGCCTGGTTATTCGGTCAGATTCTTTTAGAAACCGCATAGAACTACGGTCAGATGCTGATGACTTTTTATCTGATCAGATTCTTTTAGAAACTGCTCAGCACTACAGTCAAATGCTGATGACTGCTTATTTTGATCAGATTCTTTTAGGAACTGCATAGAACTACAGTCCAATGCTTATGACTGGTTATTTGATCAGATTCTTTTAGGAACTGCATAGAACTACAGTCAGATGCTGATACCTGATTATTTGATCAGATTCTTTTAGGAACTGCACAGAACTACGGTCAAATGCTGATGACTGATTATTTGATCAGGAACTGCATAGAACTACAGTCAGATGCTGATGACTGGTTATTTGATCAGATTCTTTGAGGAACTGCATAGAACTACAGTCAGATGCTGATACCTGGTTATTTGATCAGATTCTTTTAGGAGCTGCATAGAACTACAGTCAGATGCTGATACCTGGTTATTTGATCAGATTCTTTGAGGAACTGCATAGAACTACAGTCAGATGCTGATGACTGGTTATTTGATCAGATTCTTTTAGGAACTGCATAGAACTACAGTCAAATGTTGATACCTGGTTATTTGGCCAGATTCTTTTAGGAACTACATAGAACTGCACAGTTAGATGCTGATGCCTTATTATTTGACTAAATTCATTTAACAGTCTCAAACAGAACGAGGCGCAGAGCGCTCATGCAGCATCAGCACACAAGGGAGTTAATCAACACTCGAAAGACATCACACAAACATAACAACAAAGACCTGAGTCTCCTATGGTAACTCTCACCTGGCATGCGAGTAAATACAAGAGACATAATCTCCACCAGGGGTACACCTTACATCAGAGGCAAATAAGTGACCAGCCATGCGCTATTTTGAGGATTCTTTCTGATGGAATTTATGTTCCTTGCATTTGGTGGCCTGCCAGTGAGAGTTACTGTAGGCGACTCGGGTCTTTGTTGCTGTGTTTGAGTGACGTCTTTAGATCCCTAATTAACTCCCTTGTGTGCAAATTCTTTTAGGTCTGACGGATCAGAGGTCAGTGAGGGCGGCTGGACCAGTGCGGTCTCTTGAGAACTGGCTGTTCATTGTGGCGGCTTGCTATTGTCAGAGGCACACGATTGCAATTACGGGCATTATCTCTCGCTTATAATTAGGATTATGTACTTTGGACGCAAGTGCCCCTTTGGGAGCAGCACGAAAGGTAGCTAGTAAGCCGTTGGAACTAAGCGTTAAAAGACGTATTTATTAATTATGTAGTGATAATAATTACTAATTGTGCGCAGATAATCAGTATTGAAATAATTAGAATTATACGCTTTGGACGAAAGTGCGCCGTTAATTGTGTGAGTCACAAGGACATAATTATTTACACTTATGCGGACATAAAATTTACAATTGTGTGAGCATAATTATAATTATGTGCTTTTGACGCAAGTAAGTCGCCATAGTTTATTGGCCCGTCGCCTTCAGCAAGTGTTGTCTGTCCGTGTGGAGGCTGCGAAAGGGGCGTACTAACCTGGGACATTGATCAGAAATTCGGGAGTGGGAATAGCTCAGTGGTTAGAGCGCCGGACTCGTGATCGAAATGTCACTGATTCGAGTCCCGGCAGGAGCGGTGGGCGGGATTTTTGTTGTTGTTGTTGTTGTTTTTGTTTTGTTTTTGTTTTGTTTTGTTCTTCTCTCCATTGGTCAGCTTTCTTTGCTGACCCTTATTTCGGTATTTGTTCCACCCCCGTGTTACCGCAGTAGCACGTTGAATGGTATATACAGAACGCGCCGAGACGGCGGCAGTGTCACGTGGCACCAGCCATGTAACAACCAAACAGCGCTGTACGTACACCACTTCGGTGGATATTGAAATCGCGCTATAAAAGAAAAAAGAAAAAAAAAGCGGCAGTCATTCATTTAGAATCACATGTGACAAATGCGCAGTGAGTCTGCTCGAGAGCGGAGAATAGCGCTATATAAAAGCGATCAACAACAACGACAGCAACTATACAGGATCCTTGGTAGAACTCTGTTAAGCGACAAAAACTCAACCAAAACAAGATAAGTTTTTATCTCTTATTATTCATCTTTTTAACCGTTTATCCGTTGTTTAAGTGTCGTTTTGTGGCTTGAGAAATGGGATTTCCCCCCAAATTTGCATACTGTGTGTCCGTGTTAAATTAAATAAGCGTTCGTTTAAACCTTTTTAATTGGATCTTGGATCTTGGGCTGGATCTTGTTTTAGAACGCTAGCAGTCATTCTGTTGCAGGTTTCTGTTTTTAGGTCGAGAGAATAAGGCGCTTGAGCGTTTTGTTCATCACCCTGCTCGATGTTGACTGACGAAATAAATTCACCCACTTTAGAAGACTCGTGTCTTGTGCGGAAGGACGCTGCAGTCTGGCGAAGACGTCAAGCCACTGTTCCGGCCGCCCTTGACTAATAAACCAAATCATCCGGTCACTTTAGAGGACGTGTGTCGGCAGTGTTTGGGTGGGAGCTAGGACATTGCACTTTGGGGTCTGAGGCTGGGGCTGGAGCCAGAGGCGGAGGGATACAGAGCGAGGGGATGAGGGATAGGGGCCCCCTCGTTACAAGGATCATTAATTACCACTTCCTCTCGGTCTCTAGGCAGAGTGTCCTGTTTGGCATTCTGGGAGGCGGCTTGGTACGGGGTGATTAGTGCCGTATCGGGGCGACCTCTAGCGGTCGTGTTGGAAGATTGGAAGTCGATGCGTGCGGAGGTACGGCCGTCTTGAATGAAAGTGAAGTCTTGTTCAGGACATAATTATGTATTCTGTTTCTTTCTTTGTCCCGTTATTGGTACCAAAAAAAGGGAGTTCAGTGTGTCTAACAACAGTGTCTAACAACAACAGAAGTGTGACTTCCACCCCACCCACCCCATTCCTTTTGATGGCAAGTGCATGATAATTAAGAAAGAGCTTCAAGCCCTTGCTGCTTTTTCCCCAGTCTTAAACACAAATTGCGAAGTATTTCATCTTCATTTCGAACAGAAGGGGGCGGGGTGGGGGTGGGGTGGGGGGTGGGGTGAGTGTCGGTAGATGGAGGGGGTGGGGGACGTGGGTGGGAGGGCCCTCTCAGGCCCTCTCATATGATTCCTCACGAGACTCGTATAATTACTACTCCACATCTCTCTGTCTCTGTCTCTGTCTGACTCTGTCTCTCTGTCTCTGTCTGACTCTGACTCTCTCTCTGACTCTGTCTGTCTGTCTGTCTGTCTGTCTGTCTCTGTCTCTGTCTGACTCTGTCTCTCTGTCTTTGTCCGTCTGTCTGTCTCTGTCTCTGTCTCTCTGTCTCTGTCTCTGTCTCTGTCTGTCTGTCTCTCTGTCTCTGTCTCTGTCTCTCTCTCTGTCTCTCTCTCTCTCTCTCTCTGGCCCCTTTCATAGAAAGCTATTTACGATGAAATTACAAAGTCTAGACAGTAAAGCAATTAAACTTGCTCTTGGAATACCAGTGCATGCAACTATCTTGGGGGCATATAGATAATAGAGAAGCAGGCATCTTTCCACTTGATGAAATGCGGAAATTAGCAGCAGCCGCATATATTAGAAATTCGATCGTTGCAAATCACACAAATACTGAGGCTGAATTGATGTCTGATAAACATTTTTCAAAAAGTTTTAATAAGAATTTGAGTCTGTTAACCATAGGCTCGTACTCTTCTGGTTGTTCGAGAAAATACAACTGAATTGCAGGAAAGTTGCTAAACAAATGATATATTCACCAACTCCAGAATGGGAACCGATGAAGGCAGATTTCGATAAAGAGCACACCGAAATGAAGAAAGAAGATAATCCACATATTTTATCATATATAGTAATATCACACCTTACTGACACCTGTTCAAATCGTTTGAAAATGTACACAGATGGATCAGTATTAGAAAATGAACAAACAGGTGCTGGGTTTGTTATACCAGAGTTTAAAACCGAAAAAGATTGTTGCACTATCGCAGCTACACCTATACTCTGAACAGACGCTTTCACTATCGTAGCTACACCTATACTCTGAACAGACGCTTTCACTATCGTAGCTACACCTATACTTTGAACAGACGCTTTCACTATCGTAGCTACACCTATACTCTGAACAGACGCTTTCACTATCGTAGCTACACCTATACTCTGAACAGACGCTTTCACTATCATAGCTACACCTATACTCTGAACAGACGCTTTCACTATCGTAGTTACACCTATACTTTGAACAGACGCTTTCACTATCGTAGCTACACCTATACTTTGAACAGACGCTTTCACTATCGTAGCTACACCTATACTTTGAACAGACGCTCTCAGTATCGTATACGCACTACACTATCACCTATACTCTGAACAGACGCTTTCAGTCTCCAACAAGCAAGCATGGTCTGTGTGGTTTCCATGAACCAATGCGAAACATTCTCAAGTGGGTGGGTGAGACGTCAGACTCAATTTGTTTTTGTTGTTGAGAGTATCGATCTTTTACTAGCTGTTGTATTTGAGTTGGCGAGCGGGGACTGACTGGTGTGTGTGTGTGTGTGTGTGTGTGTGTGTGTGTGTGTGTGTGTGTGTGTGTGTGTGTGTGTGTGTGTGTGAGTGTTGTTTGCTAGGTGGTCGTGGTAGACTACAAACCCAGTGTTTAGAGTCGGTGGTACAATAACAATGCCGATGGAATGGTCTTATTGAAGTAGCTATAGAGACAGTGCACTAGGGACACTGTATTA
>JABMCL010002343.1:115000-125000 GCA_018857735.1 Alviniconcha marisindica
GTGTGTGTGTGTGTGTGTGTGTGTGTGTGTGTGTGTGTGTGTGTGTGTGTGTGTGTGTGTGTGTGTGTGTGTGTGAGAGAGAGAGAGAGAGAGAGAGAGTTCAGCATGGATGGGTGTGTGGGTGTGTCAGTTCAGCGTGTGTGTGTGTGTGTGTGTGTGTGTGTGTGTGTGGTGTGTGTGTGTGTGGGTGTGTGTGTACTTCATGATCCAACGAGACTGAAGAGGTGAGATAAGTTAAAACAGAATGGCAGCAGCTCGGCAGAGCTTCCGTTGCGCAGCCGGTGCGGACGTTGCCACCGATCGGCCATGGGGCTACGTGGCGGTGTGCACGTGCACGGTCAGCACTGTGCAGATAACAGCAACATCGGAAGACGCCGGTCGACATTGTGCCTGAGATTTACAGTAAAACTAGCCGACAACGTTAACCACTAGAGGTGCTCCTGTGTCTTCATCGACTTACGTCGGAGCTGCCACTGAGCTCAGTGGTCGGATCGCGCGCTCTTTGCTGGCGTTTCATGGCAGCCTTTACGTACAGCTCTGCCTCCGCTGACTTGCCCGAGATGCAGCTGTGTTGAGAGAGAGAGAGAGAGAGCATCAGTACCTTCGCTGACTTGCAGGAGTGCTCATGCAGTAAGTCATTCCCTTCGCTCTGCGATTGTGTAGCAGCTAGTTCAGTTTCTGCGCACGCTGTAGGCCTACAGTTTTTCGCCGCTGGGTTTTTCAGTCTTACAACCCACATTTCGGCTTTCCTTCCTTCAAAGGCATAAACACAGTCGTTGCGGTTAAGCCCCCAGGGCCGAGAAATCGATGATTCGGGTCAGTACAGCTGCGAGGTGGAGCACTGACTGGATGTCTAAACTGTAATCCCACTGAGCCGAAATGTGTCAGCGCTTAACAGTGATAACAAAAAATCTGACTGACAGTGTTGCCTTGCTAGAGTGCCGAAACAAGACCCAGACACCCAAACGATTACAAAGAACAAATGTGAAACAGAACGAGGCCCAGAGCGCTCGTGCATAGTTGTTGTTGTACTTGTGTTACGCATTTCGAGCGATAATTAACTCCCTTGTATGTTGATTAAAAAGAACGCCCATTTTAATGGGACTATACAAAAACACGTGCACAGTTTCTGCGGGGTAAGCGCCCTTTTTCAAAGCAACAAAACGCCATTAAACGATGATAAGTGAAGATAGTATGCTTATCTGGTTACCATTTTGTGTGTGGTGGAATGCCTGAAGCGTCTGGAAGGATGTTCGGGCATACCGACAGTGACAATTAACTGATGTTTGGAGTGCGATTACACTTTGTAGCTGGTAGCTTTAACATCTAAACCTACAGCTCTGTATACCGACTTTAAAAGCTTTAACATGGTGTAAGTAAGTAAACATAGTGCCTAGCGTCCACAGGAACCATAAGGTTTATTAGGGACGGAGAGAATGGGAGGAAGGGGGCATGGAGGGGGCGGGAGAGGGAGATTACATACCTATCGCTACACTGTCACCACCAGAATGACTCCTGCGTTAAGATGGGCAGCGATGAGAGCCATTTGATTGTTTCATTAATTGTGAGGGACAAAGTCACAAGACAGTGTCCACAAACCACAACTAGAGAAAGGAGAGCCGAAGCTGAATCGAGCCGAGGTCCTTCTGCTTACCTACCTAACGCCTTACCGCTAGGCCAAACCGGCTCACGAACATGGTATATCTTTCACCTGAACTATTTATATCCCTCCCCTGACAAAGTTAAAGTGGGTATACTGGAATCACCACGTCTGTCTGTCCGTCTGCCCCGCTTCAAAATCCAGAAGATTATGCTGAACAGCTCAACCTTTTGTAACCAAACTTGGTATGGTGGTGCCTCAATGCGTGGCGGAACCGTGTCATTGGGAAAAACAAAACAAAAAAACTGGGTCGCTATCTTCCATGTCAAGGTAACAATGAGAACTTATATCATCAAACCAAATGTAGTTTGATGGTAGCATCATAATCCGGAGTGTCCTATGAAAATATGGTTTTGCTGTGTTCAAGGTCAAAGTCACAGCGAACGTTCAGATTTCAAGATCCATACACAGAAAAGGTTCAAACGAACGCTTATTTATATTAACACGGACACACAGTATGCAAATTTTCTGTTTCAGATTTTCGCTCAAATTTCAGTTAATGTTTGTCCGGACGATGTCTTCTAAACTGCCGAACCTTTTTAACCAAACTTGTTTGTTTTTGTTGTATGGCATTTGTTTTATACAAGGGTTACCAACACAGTTATTTCTTAACACTTTTCGTGTGCAAATTTCTCTCGAGGCAGAGAATAGCCTTCCAAACCGAAGACGAACTCAGTCTATTCAACTGCAGAGAATGTCAAGACGGTTCTTTCACTCTAACTATATACACAGCTGTTTGCTTGACACCAGTTAAATTCAGCTGACGGTATCTTTGAAAAATGAAACGGTGAAAGAGAACAAGGTTCGTTCTGCGACTGATGAAGTCCGGGGAACGGTTTTAAAAATAAAATGGAACCAGCATAGGAGCGGAGCAGCGCGTGGGGTATATATATATACACATTAAGTGGTCCCAGATTGGGCTGTTAGTGATAGAAAGTTTGTGGAGCACTTTGAAAGTCCACGCGCGGTCTCATCCAACGTGGCGGTGTGCGAGGCGCAGTTTCCTGTACTTATTGCTGTCAGTGTCTGCATGGTGGTATTCTAGCCACGGACCTATATCTATATGGATATATATATATATAGGTCCATGATTCTAGCAACACCCTCGATCGGCCCCATGGTAGACCGGCGGCTTTCTGCTTTGAAAAACAAATGCGGGCCCTCTGGCGGAACCTTCCCAGTACCCACTTAGCTCGAACTCCTCGAGTCTGCAGGGTAAAGAGGGAAGTGCACCTAACAGGCTGAAAAACGCATTGAGAGTGAAATGCATCTCACTGACAGAAGGATAAGAGGTCCATTCGGTTTGATTCAAGATTCAAGATTGATTTTGATTCGCAGTTTGATTCAAGATTACTTTATTATCTCATCAGAGAAATTAAAACGTGGCTGAACATTCATTAACCGCATCACAGTACCCGGTAACACATATTTATTTTAAAACTCAGAGAACAGTTCTTGAAAATACAGAAGTTACATAATAAACAAACTAGTAATTTACACACACACACACACACACACACACACACACACACACACACACACACACACACACACACACACACACATCTGTTATCTGTTTCTCTTATTGTTCTGTTTTTGTTTAGATTAGCGCTCATATAATAATAATAAATAATTCTGATAAAGCGCTGTTCTTTAACCAGAGTTAAACTCACTGTGCTGTACAAACATCTTATGACAAAAACCACATTAACATACATTTCAAACAAACAGAATCTTAAACCCTGTGTGGTTGACTGGACTCAGAGCACCAACTCACTAACAAATTGTTCTTGTTTACATTTTTGTATGTAGTCATCATTTTTATTTAATCCATTTAAAGAAGCGGTTAGCCTGGAAAAGGCTACAGCAGCAACAGGAATCGTGCTGTCCAGCGTAAATAATTATGTCGATGTTTTAGTATTTATTATGCCTGCCTCAACGTTCTTCCTGAGGTGACCCAGTGCGGTTAGCAGGACGTAAAACTCCAAGAACTATTTACCTATGCATCAATGCAATGGGGAGTATGTACTAATTATGTTCTCTAAGGTAGACAGGGAGACTGTTTGTTAAAATTCACCGATTACCAATGACCTAGGGGTCTGTTTTTCAAATTCATTGATTACCAACGACCTAAGGGTCTTTTACGTACTTGGCCGGAACCGCAAGGGTTCAACATTCTTTGCCGCCTCATCCGAGGAATGTTGGGCGGTTCAGGCGGGGTTGTTAACTCCCTTGACTTTTGTCCGGCATCGCTTAAGTCCCTTGGCTGCTTTTACTTCCGGTGCGTACTTTCTTCACAATGGAAGGCGGTGACAGTGAATTTGCGAATTTTACACTGCCAACTTTAAAGACATTTTTGAGGCCCGTAGTCATAATGTGTCTGGCAACCAGCAATAACTTTTTGCTCGTGCAACATTTTTTCCACGAACTCGCGATCTTCTTGTCAGCCAAAAAACGACGCAAAGACATTTTTTCCCCACCTTCCATCCCCTTTCCCCGGTAATTTTTGCAACTGCAACAGTGGTGGCATTTGTACTGCTTCGCAATTCTAGGTTCAGCTTCCATTGTTATACACAGCATGAAGCAACGCCTGCTCAGAAATCAGCCCGGAAGTGACGCTGCGACCTCTCGCGACTTCTTGCGCGAAATATTACAAAGGGCATTCACTCGTGCAAACCAGCTTCACTGAACCGCCCAATAGCATTGGGTTCCTACCAAACTGGAACTAAACGACATAGAAGAGCGCTGAGCCAGGACCAGGATCGAACCCAGCACCTCTCGATGACGCTGTGCCAGGGAGACAGCTCGATCCAAGCCAGGCTGAGACTCACCCCTTGGCCGTTTCATCTCCTTTGTTCTCTATCTGGTCTTTGCCGGCAGCTGTAGGCTGGTGGGAAATGTAATCTGTGATTGTTAGTGATGTGATTGCAGCTGAAGTGCTGACGCCATCGCGCGTCTGTCTGAACTGGAGACAATCCCCTGTCTACGCCTGCTGCTCCGAAGACGCCTGCGTCGGCAACGTTGCCTGTTGACATTTGGGTTTCTACTTTCAATCAGGAAGCTTTGTCAACCCGATGCACTGGGTGGCAGATGTTCCACTGGCGCTTTTATTACACTTTTAGAACAGCGAAGCGCACTATCGCTGCAGTGTACCGGGTCAGTTCACTCACCTACAGGTCCAATCGGTCCTGGCTGTGTCTGTCTGTGTCCGTCCGTCTGGCAATGTGTTCGTTCTTTCTAGACTTGACCGTCATGGTGGTGACTGTTTGCAAGTACCAGAATTATTCTCACACAGTGACAGTAACTAAACAAGAAGTCATTTCTTTCTTTCTTTCTTTCTTTCTTTTTCTTCCTTTCTTTCTTTCCTTCCTTCCTTCCTTCCTTCCTTCCTTCCTTCCTTTCTTTCTTCATCTTCTTCTTCTTTTATTTTTTTTAGAAAGATTGTTATTGCCGTAAAGACTTGTTATATTTAGTTTACTTTGTGCTTTGTGACCCCGAACCAACCAATGTCCAGTCAATCGCAGATGGTCGGGGTTTGGATTTCCGGCTGCGGACACGCGCGCGCAAACACGACGATGACAGTGTCATCGCACGGGGTAAGGAGTAAAGATTAGACGCCTGAAAGACGTCATCATTTTGAGAAAGAAAAAACACACCATAGACTTGGGTCAGCCAGGGCACCATCGCCATACTGTTAGGTTAGAATTAATTATCTCTCTTGTCCGTAGGGTGAAAAAATGTAGTGTATCAGAGCTTGTAGCGTCACATTGAATCGACCATCCCCCCCCCCCAGCCCAACCCCCCAGCCCCCCCCCCCCCCTCCCCCAACCCCCTCACCTCGACCAGAGGACAGAAGGCGGGCGAGACGGCCCGAACGAACCGAGAAGGCTTGCACACCACCACACCACGCCGTCGCGCACCCCACACACCAACCACACCCCACCCCCACCCCCACCTACTACACAACACAAGAAACACTATCACCACCTCAAACACACACACACACACACACCACGCAACGCACACACACACACACACACCACACACACATCACACACACACACACACACACACACACACACACACACACACACACACACACACACACACACACATGGTGACTGTTCTACGGATAATATGAAGTCGATTCGATTATTACACGTTGCAGCGCGGAACGTCTATTAATCATGTCATCGATTCCCTATATACTGAACATCAGGATCGCCTTAATTGTCTACCCTGTGGTCCAGATTCATTGACTGGGAGGTCCTGCGAGAGATTAGTGCTTTCACAGACTTGTCTCTTCCCGACGCTGGATCTGCATTTGTAGGAAAGGCTTCGTGAGAAAGAAGTCTTGGGAATTTGGATCGCAAACAGTTAATGATAGTAATAATAATGAAGTAGTTCTAAAGCGCGAAGCTCTAACATAACATGGGGTTCGGCGCGCTGTACCGATTTCAAACAGCAAACACAGCATTACACACACACACACACACACACACACACACACACACACACACACACACACCACACACACACACACACACACACACACACACACACACACACACACAAAACACACTCGTCAATTGAAATAATGTAATAATGGTTCAAACGAACGCTGATTTTAATGGGACAACACGAAACATGCGCATAAACCTTCTTTTGCAGCAAAATACAGACAGATAAACAACGATAAAGGAAAATTGTCTATATACTTATCTGGTGACAGTTGGTGCTGGGGTGCTGTGTTTTGGTCTTAGGCCTGTTTCAGAATGCTGTCAGTCAGTCACCTTTGTTTTAATTTTATTTAAATATTTTTTAAACAATCTGGAGGGGATAGTTTGCTAACAGTTGTAGGCTTTTGTAGGCATGCTCTCTCTCTCTCTCTCTCTCTCTCTCTCTCTCTCTCTCTCTCTCTCTCTCTCTCTCTCTCTCTCTCTCTCTCTCTCTCTCTCTCTCTCTGTACTACGTCTTTTTTTCCTTTTTCTTGCCTCCTCCTCCTCCTTCTTCTTTCTGTCTCTGTCTGTTTGTCTGTCTGTCTGTTTGTCTCTGTGTGTGTATGTGTGTGTGTGTGTCTCTCTCTCTCTCTCTCTGTCTCTCTCTGTCTTCTGTCTGTCTGTCTCTGTCTCTGTCTCTGTCTCTGTCTCTCTCTCTCTCTCTCTCTCTCTCTCTCTCTCTCTCTCTCTCTCTCTCTCTCTCTCTCTCTCTCTCTCTCTCTCTCTCTCTCTCTCTCTGTACTACGTCTTTTTTTCCTTTTTCTTGCCTCCTCCTCTACTTCTTCTTTCTGTCTCTGTCTGTTTGTCTGTCTGTCTGTTTGTCTCTGTCTGTGTCTCTGTGTGTGTATGTGTTGTGTGTGTGTGTGTTTTGGTGTGTGTGTGTGTGTGTGTGTGTGTGTGTGTGTGTGTGTGTGTCTGTCTTTGTCTCTGTCTCTCTCTGTCTCTCTCTCTCTCCCCCCCCCCTCCCCCCCGTGAGCAAAGGGCATCCCATCGTATGTCGTGTGACGGACCACGACCAGAGTGCCGGCTATTCTTCGTCGCCAGGCTGCAGTAGGCTCCTGCAGTAGGAAGTGCGTCCTGCCTACGCGGCGCCTTGTATCGGGGAGGGTTTCACAATACTGTCAACTGTCAACGTCGTGCAACCCAGCCCGGGTGGTACAACGACCTCTGGGTGGTCCCTGCAGCATTACCGGGTGGACCACGACCGTTGGGATGTCCCTGCATTGTCAGGTGATGGATCACGACCGTTGGGATGTCCCTGCATTGTCAGGTGATGGATCACGACCGTTGGGATGTCCCTGCATTGTCAGGTGATGGATCACGACCGTTGGGATATCCCTGCATTGTCAGGTGATGGATGACAACCATTGTGCTGTCCCTGCATTGTCAGGTGGTGGACCACCACAGGTGATGGATGCATGACGACCTTTGGGATGTTCTTGCATTGTCAGGTGATGGATCACGACCGTCGGGATGTCCTTGCATTGTCAGGTGATGGATCACGACCGTTTGGATGTCCTTGCATTGTCAGGTGATGAATTACGACCGTTGGGCTGCCCCTACGTTGTCTTGTAATGGATTGTGGTCGCAGCCCGGTTATTGTTTCTTTTTGTCGTCTGGTGCACCGCTCTTAGTGAATGTGAGTTTCTTCGTCTTTCTTTTTAGTTTTTTAGTTTTGTTTGTTTGTTGTTTTGCTTGTGATTTGCTGACCTATGTCCTCCCAAGTATAATTCTTAAATGTCTTATTAAATAGTGTTCCGTTCGTCCATATGTGACCCTGTGCGATTGACGAAACGTTAAAATCCAACAAGTAATTCACTAACTAGCTGACTGGGCTGTGCGTTTTGTTGTCTCGTGATCAGTAAGCAGTGGGCGGTCCAGGCTTTTAGCGCTCCTTTGCTTCCTGGGCTGCTGCGTGAGAGCTGCCTCTTTCTGTGGACCGGGGCCTGGTTCTGTAGAGGCTGTAATACTCTCGTGATCCAGCCTCAAATCGATGCTCTCGTGAACAGCAGCTGCTGATGCTGAACATCTCAGCTAGGCCTTACACAACAGTGAGTTGCGTGAAGTCATCAATGGAACATTATATCATGGAAAAAGTTTGGTGGCCGAAAGGTTCACACAGGATCGAGAGGATGTGGGGCCAGACTTCAGGTTTGGGAAGCTACTTCTCGTTGGAGTAACTATTCTTTTAATGTAGTGAACCGTCATTTATTACTCTCTATGTCTCTGTCTCTCTCTCTGTGTCTCTGTCTGTCCGTCTGTCTGACTGTCTCTGTCTCGTCTGTCTGTCTGTCTGTCTGTCTGTCTGTCTGTCTGTCTGTCTGTCTGTCTCTGTCTCTGTCTCTGTCTCTGTCTCTGTCTCTGTCTCTCTCTCTCTCTCTCTCTCTCTCTCTCTCTCTCTCTCTCTCTCTGTGTGAATGTCTTGGTTATTGTAGTACTGTAGCAACGGCAGATATGTGATCGGCCTTTGTGCTAATATCTTCACCGTTGAGAAATAAAGTTCAATCAATCTCTCTCTCTCTCTCTCTCTCTCTCTCTCTCTCTCTCTCTCTCTCTCTCTCTCTCTCTCTCTCTCTCCCTTCCTCTCTCTCTCTCTTTCTCTCGCTGTCTCTCTCTGTCTGAATGTCTTTGTTATTAGTAGTACTGTAGCAACGGATATATGAGTCGGCCTTTGGAAATATCTTCACTGTGAAATTAAAGTTCAATAATCAATCAGTCATCATCTCTCTCCTCTCTCTCTCTCTCTCTCTCTCTCTCTCTCTCTCTCTCTCTCTCTCTCTCTCTCTCTCTCTCTCCTCCTCTCTCTCTCTCTCTCTCTCCTCTGTCTTGTCTCTTGTTATTATAGTATCTGTAGCAACGGCAGATATGTGAGTCGGCCTTTGTGCTAATATCTTCACCGTTGAGAAATAAAGTTCAATCAATCAATCAATCAATCAATCAGTCTCTCTCTCTCTCTTCCTCTCTCTCTCTCTCTCTCTCTCTCTCTCTCTCTCTCTCTCTCTCTCTCTCTCTCTCTCTCTCTCTCTCTCTCTCGCATCTCCAGATAAATAGATAGATACATAGATTGAACGTAAGCAAGGCATCACCTACGCACTCATTGCAAAAACAAACATACAAAGTTAAGTGATATAATATATATATATATATATATATATATATATTATATATAAAATATACACATACACACATAACACGCATGCTTTAGCGCAACACACTCACACACACTACAAACACACACACACACACACACACACACACACACACACACACACACACACACACACACACACACACAACACACACACACAGGTGTGTGCATATGTGCGCATATTCATGTGAGTGGCTGGGTGTTAGTTAATCTGGTGCTTGACTCCATCGCTTTGGAGACAAACGCAAGCTACAAGCACAGTGTCAACGCTCGGTTTTTTGTTCGTGACACAGACATCAGTTTGATGTCAGACTATTGAAGAGAAGGTTTACCAGTCGTGATAGAGGCGATGCGATCTACACATCTCCCTCCTGTAAGGATTTTAACAAGCATCTTCGAAATAGGGAATCCAAAAAAACAAACAAATCCTGCATCGGTGGAGATTACAATTAGACATTGGACGCGCGGCAGTTGGGGATTTCAGACGTCACCGAAAGAGTAGGGGTGGGGGGGTTGGGGTGGGGTGGGGTTGGAGGACTTGGGAGGGGGGGGGGAGCGGTGGAGAGATGAGGAGGGGGTAGAGGATAATCAGACGGATTCGTGTCCACTCCACAGGCTTCCCGTTCGTTGCCTCATCTAGTGTCAACTTACACGACGATGCCTGGCTTTAGAGTTCTATCAGATCTCTTTAAT
>JABMCL010002343.1:130000-137500 GCA_018857735.1 Alviniconcha marisindica
TTAGCGAGGCGCACAGTAAATAATAAACATGGTGCTTAACGTCCACAGAAACCATAAGGCTTATTAGGGACGGGAGAAGGGGGTATGGAGGTGGGGGAGAGGGAGATTATATACCTAACGCTATACTGTCACCACCACAATGACTTCTGCATTAAGGTGGGCAGTGATGAGAGCCATTTTAATCTTTGATAATTGTGAGGGACAAAGTTACAAGACAGTGTCCACAGACCACAACCTTTGAAGTGAAAGGAGAGCCGAAGCAGATTCGAACCGAGGTCCCTCTGTTTACCAGCCTACCGCCTTACCGCTAGGCCAAACCGGCTCACTAAAGGCGCACAGAGTTAGATTCTAACATAAAAGGTGGAACGTGCGATGTAGCTCTGGATCTCAGCAGAGGGGACCTTAACTTCTACATTGGCGATACCCAGCCGCGGGGGGAATAACGAAAAGACGTAGAGGAGGAAGAAGAAGACCTCCCCACAGATCAATATTGTGCGTCATGAGATGCTTCAAGTCCAGGGTTAAAAGTGCACTGAGGCAGAAAGCGGATTGTTTGAAGTACCTCCTGCACGCTGCTCGCCGTCTTTGCTGGCTAATGACCAGTAGTCCCCCATTCTGTCACTGAGAAAAACAGCGCTGTGACGGAAAGGGAGTAATGCTAGGATTCATGGACGCCGGAAAAATATCAGTAAGCTATTATAGACGGATGACAGCGCTCTCTGACTCGGATGGAGACTGACGGGGAAAACACGATTATTGGTTTTCGTAATGCGCACGTCCAGTGGCTTACTACACTGCTGTATAGCTTTACACAACAGGGCTAGACAGATATTTGGGTTTTTAACGGTACGAAAGAGGCTGAGGGGTACTAGGTGTACAGGGTACCACTAGATATTCAATTAGAAGTTTTCCAAGAATGTGTACACAGTCTTTTTGTATGGTTGCGAAATATGGGCGTGCGAGAACATGGATGTAATCTCAAAACTGCAGCTTCGATTTTTTAAACCGATCTTAGGTGTGAAAGTTACAACCCCAACGTGTAACGTGCTTGGTGAAGTGGGAAGATAGCCGATGGAAATTGAAGCAAAATGCATATTGGGATTTTGGTATAGTTTGTGCAATATCTCTAACTCTGAATCGCCTAAGATTACTAACCTAATGTTTTAGCTATGCTCAAAGTTATATTATGCATAGGAGTATAAACTCCCGTGGAACTGGAATAAAACATGGAGGAAAATCAACAACAACTTCCGTGGTTTATGGAAGTGCACCCATTACTAAATAGTTTAGGATTGTCCTATATTTGGTCTAACCAAGTTCATTCCATCGACAGTTTTAAGCGTATATTGAGGCAAAGATTAAGGGATCAGTTCATATAAAAATGGCAAAGCAGAGTAGCAGAAAATATCGTCTGTTGTAACTATCGATTATTTAAAAAGAAAGTTTGCTTTCAGGAGTATTTAACCCATCTACCCTTAGGCAAAGAGTGTTAAAATTTAGACATAGTAACCAGAGACTACCAATCCAGCAAAGACGATCGTTAGGTATTTCAAGAGACGAGTATTCCGCAACAGTTTTTGCTCAAACTGACCATTTGGAATTTACTGGTCATTATAATACTCAGTAGTCCGGTCGGCTGTTGTAGTATTTCTGCAATACTAGACTTCATCAGAAAAATAAGAATCTAGTAGTAGCTTGTAACATGTAAATGGGTCCAGGAGGGGAGGGGGGGGGGAAGAGAGAGACAGACTGATAGAGCAAAACGATTTCTCGGTCGGTGGTGGTATCTGGTTGTTCAGCGCCCTATAGATTCATTGATTTGCTGTCACAGAAGCTAATTCTTTCCCCCACCATCTGACTCCACCCGTCCCCACCCATCTCCCTACACTCTAATCATCTCCCTGTAACCCCTTCCTCCCCTATCTTCCTACATCTCTCCCACCTATCTCCCTACACTCTATCCATCTCCCTGTAACCCCTCCCTCCCCTATCTCCCTACATCTCCTCTCCACCCATCTCCCTACACCCCATCCCCCACCAATCTCCCCCCCCCCACACACACACACACACTCACACATGTCTACACCCCACCCCCTCTCCCTCTCCCACCTATTTCTCAACGCCCATCCCCACCCATGTTCCTACACCCCTCCCCACCCATCTCCCTAACCCCTTCCTGCCCACGTCTGTATACCTCCCCCATCTCTCTCCCCTCCCCCCCCCCATCTCCCTACATCTCCCCCCACCCATGTTCTTACACCCTACCCATGTTCCTACCCATGTCTCTATACCCCACCCATCTCCCTACACTCAATCCATCTCCCTATACCCCTGCCTCCCACATCTCCCTACATTTCCTCCGCCACCAATCTCCCTACACCCCCCCCCCCCTCTCCACCCCCCACCCCCATGTCTCTATACCCCTCCCATCTCCTCCCCCTCCCATCTCACCCCCTCCCATCTCCCTACACCCCTCCCTACCCAAGTCGAACCCCCTCCCCCCCCCCCCCACACACCTATCTCTCCCCCCCCCCCAACTCCTTACACCCCCAACCCCCACCACAGATCTCCTACGATTCATGTTCCCAAACACAAGCTCACAAAATCCCATCAGATTAATGACATCCCACAGACAAGCTACACGTGCCATTTGGAAGCCGCTCGGGTCAGTCGGGACTGCTGACGTAGTTCGGAGGCAGGGTCAAATGAACCGGCGCGGGGGTAATAAATAGACCAGCCGGAAATGAGCGGATTAAACGCGTCCTTACCCGGGCTATTACAGCCATAAGAAGGGTAGGCCACATGAACCCAATTTGGCCAGGGCAGGCCAGCGGGGGTTAGGCTGAACTTCCTTAAAATCAATTCAAATCGGGCTCGTCCCCAGCACCCCCCCCCCCCCCCCCCCACTCACCCACCTTCCCTTTCCTTCCCCGTGGGCATGATGCTGGTGCAGTACGTGGCTTTTGTCAGCGTTACAGAGAGATTGGCCATGTTCGCGATGCTGGTGCAGTGGCTTTTGTCAGCGTTACGAGATGTTTGCGATGCTGGTGCAGTGGCTTTTGTCAGCGTTACAGAGATGTTCGCAATGCTGGTACTGTGGCTTTTGTCAGCGTTACCGAGAGGTTGGCGATGTTCGCGATGCTGGTGCAGTGGCTTTTGTCAGCGTTGTCAGTGCTGGTACAGTGGGGTTTGTCAGCGTTACAGAGATGTTCGCGGTGCTAGTACAGTGGCTTTTGTCAGCGTTCGCGATGATGATGATGATGAATTAGTTACTTCCCAGATGTTAACCTCCCATTAACTACTAAGGACACGACGACGACGACGACGATGATGATGATGATGATGATGGTAAGAATGACCTGAATAATAATGATAAGAAGAAAAAGAATCCGGAGGAGGAGGGTTTGATGGAGGAGAAAAGGATAACAACAATAGACATTAAGTTTGTAGGGCTGAAAATCGTTTTGAGAAATATAGGCCTGTGGACGAGTATATTAAAAAGAATGAGCGAGTGGGGTGTATTCAATCGAATGGCTGTCAATAGAACAGTCCAAAGTTCGGCTAAGTTGAATGGATACACAGCAACATGTGGCAGATTGACTCGCGGAACAGAAATCAGGTGCACGCTTGCAGCTTTGCCACATGGAGCAGATAAGTCACCGTTAACCTTTGACCTGGTCTATCCTGACCGGCTGAACCTGTTGAAACGCTCCAAAAATATAGTTGTCCATTTCCATCCATTTGTGAACGCACTAAAATGATTGACTTCGCGTGGAAGCCGGTGTAAAAAAAAAAAAAAAAAAGGGGGGGGGAGGTTCTGGGAAGGTAAGTAAGTTACTTGGTTTTACGCCCAGTCAACCATTATGATTATATCATGGCGAGGGGGGGGGGAGGGGGGGGGGAACAAAAATGTTTGGGTCCTCCCGGTGCCCGACGAGTCGTAGGGCACCGCTGAACAGTCTTGTCCGCCTGTGCCCTACTCTGAGTCGGGCACTGAAACTCGTTTCGTGAAACTGGTTTTAGAAGTCGTCAGACTATGCATACTAACGAAAAAAAATAGGTCTAACTACAACCCTGTTCGTTTTTCAGTACTGTGTACAAATTATGGTAGCTCTACCTCATGTAGAAGTGGAAATAATGAACTCTAAACACATCGGCTGTGGGGTTTTATTTAGCAGCAAGGCTGAAAATGCCCAGGCAGCAGAGACTGCATAAGCATTAAAAGCCTCTAGGGCTAAAAGGGTTAAGGGGAAAAATAGGTCATCAAGTTTTCTTGCTATGGAACACAAAGGCCGGAAATCAATGCTTTAAATACGCCCTCTGGCCGTAAGGAAGTTATTACTGTTGCTGTCTGAAACAGAACAGAACAAGGCCCTGAGCTTTAACTGCAGGTCACCCAGGTCTTTGTTGTTGTGTTTGTGTGACGACTTTCGACCGCTAATGAATTCCCTTGTGTGTTGATATTGCCCTTGCTGTTCGTCCATCGCTAGGCGATTAGGTCCACAACTTAGTCTCTCTTTTTGTTGCGGGTGCGACGAGTCTGAAGATGACTAGTGAGGATAATCCAGGCTTGATAGTTACTCCCAACTACAGCGCACACATAATTATGGGTGCAACCGGTGGTGGAGATAATGACAACTTTTCGTTTCCAGGCGGTACGTTTGCTTTGTGTCTCGCCAGTTCTTTGCATCTCTGAGATGTAGCCTAGATTTGGCTGCATCCCGAGGGACGGTCTTGAGCGAGATCTCCCAGAGGGTGACCCCAGTACTGAGGCTTTTCGGGGTTCCTTTATAACGAAGTTGTGGGAACAACGATAATAACGTGTATGGTCATGGTTTCAGCTACAGTCCGCTAGTGCTTATTTAGAGTTCCTTTATAACGAAGTTGTCGGAACAAGGATAATAAAATGTATGGTCATAGTTTCAGCTACAAACATCTAGTGCTTATTCGGAGTTCTTTTATAACGAAGTTGTCGGAACAATGATAATAACATGTATGGTCATAGTTTCAGCTACAGACATCTAGTGCTTGTTCGGAGTTCCTTTATAAGGAAGTTGTCGGAACAAGGATAATAACATGTATGGTCATAGTTTCAGCTACAGACATCTAGTGCTTGTTCGGAGTTCCTTTATAAGGAAGTTGTCGGAACAAGGATAATAACATGTATGGTCATAGTTTCAGCTACAGACTTCTAGTGCTTGTTCGGAGTTCCTTTATAACGAAGTTGTCGGAACAAGGATAATAGCATGTATGGTCATAGATTCAGCTACAGACATCTAGTGCTTGTTCGGAGTTCCTTTATAACGAAGTTGTCGGAACAAGGATATTAACTTGTTTGGCCATAGTTTCAGCTGCTGACCGCTAGTTTCCTTTATAACGAAGCTGTCGGAACAAGGATAATAACATGTATCATCATAGTTTCAGTAGCAGACCGCTAGTGCTGGCAAAAGAAGGGCGAAAACATGCAGGAGTGTGTCATTTCACAGAGTTACGAAGGATGGATAGGGTCTGGTTGGTTTTTCTACAGAGTCCGACCGTATCTCCTGATCAATCAAAAGCACTAACTTAATTGACTGTCGGAATGGGAGTCTACAATTCCGATTCTGGCAGAGCTGTTTGTGCCACTAGTTCTGCCTCCTGGAGAAAGCTCGCTCCACATTGGATTGTGCTGTAGAAAAGGGAGACTTTGGCGCTAGGAAATATAACTGATATTTCGCGTGGTATTTTCAGACGGAAGCTCGCGCTGTGTTTTCATTGTTGATTGTTGGTGTTCTTTCTTAACTCTTCGAGTTTCTTCAAGTTCTTGGACTAGGCTTGTATGCCCGGCAGTTACAGGGTGCGGAGGGCTTACGGTATTGTACCATTACTTTCCGTTTGGAACCTGCACGTGCAGTCCGTAATGCTGCCAAAGGCGTGTGAGCGGTCAATATTTGATTAACACAGAGCCCGAGTGTCGCGTTTCCTCTGTAGTCAAAACCTGCTGCGGTGAACAAACTATGGGAATAATGCAACCTCGGAGCCAGGAATCTTGGTGCCAGAACTCGTCTCCACCCCGTCAGTTTGCTCGTCAAACACGGGCCGGGAGAAGAAAAGGGAGAAAACGGGCAACACGCTGCCTCTCACGCCATGTCGTGCAGCCTTTCATCGACACTGCCGCACGCCACAAATTGGCCCAGCTCCGTGGCTCATCCAGACACAGGTCCGCTGCAGCAGCAGCACGTGGACGTGGCGTGGAATACGTTTCACCCTGTAATGTAGCTCCTAATCTTCCCGTTCGTCACCGTTCGTTTATTTCAGCGTTGTCAGGGTATCGGATGGTGATTGTGGAGGCGTTGGGGATGTGGGGTTGGACGTTTTGGGACGCAGTTGTTAATAATGATAATGATAATAATACTGAAATATTTGTAAAGCGCGAACTTCTAACATAACAGTTAACAGATCTCGGCGCACTGTACACAATTCAAATATTAACTACATCCACGTTGAGACAACTCAAGCAGAACACAACAGCAATAACTGCATGCAATTCAAATTACAAGAAGCGAAACACACACACACACACACACACACACACACAAGGTGTGAATTGTAGTAGTGTGACCGAGAGAGGACATGGGCAGGTGCAAGTGTTTTTCAATAGAGTCAACAAAACTATTGTTGGGAGGGGAAGCTAACTGAATCGACGCACGTATGTGTGTATACTACATGTTTGTGCGCATGTCGGATTTCTGGTTTTGGTGTTAGCTGTATTATTAACATTTACCAGATATGTGTAAGAATCACTGGCAAATAAACGTGCCTCCAGAACTTTAGTCAGCGGCATTATTCATGCCAAGAGTACATCAAACACAAGCGGAGCGTCCATTTGCGAAATTCTCGGGTTTGTGCGCGATCCGCAATGCACGTGACACGCGAAAAAAGAACGGATTTGAGTTTTAAACTTGGCCCGAGACGCATTAGAACACGCGATTTGCAAATATCTTCTTGTTCAGCTCGCTACGCTAAGGCCCTGACTCCCTGGGGCATGGAGGGGACACGGATGTTATTAGGTTTCTGGGCAGAATTTCGCGCTGGTGTCATAAGTGTTGAGGACAGCATTGTTAGCACGTGGAAGAAGTGGAGGTGCTTTGGCGACGCCAAAGGGATTACGGTGAACAAATCTGCATAGATCTGACTGTGAGGGACAGCAGGATAATTGTGGGGGTTCTTGATGTAAAGTGGGTGATGGATAAATTAGAATCACCGTTGATTCGCCGAGAAGAGTAGTTTCGAGTATGCCTTTGGTTAAACCTGTTTAACGCCGAGTTGTCTCCGAAGCGGTACTGGCGGGGACCGAGATCCCAGGAGGTGGGGGAAGAGGGAGATTATATACCTATCGCTACACTGTCACCTCCAGAATGACTCTTGCATTAAGGTGCGCAGCGATGGAAGCCATTTTGATGTTTCCTTAATTATGAGGGACAACATCACAAGACATTGTCCACAGGAAGTGTGCCGAGC
>JABMCL010002343.1:145000-172500 GCA_018857735.1 Alviniconcha marisindica
TGAAGAAAAAAGAAAAAAAAGAAGAAGAAAAAGCAGAAGAATAAGGAGAAGAAGTAAAGCAGGAGAAGAAGAAGAAGAGGAGGAGGAAGAGAAGAAGAAAGAAAGAAAGAAAGAAAGAAAGGAAGGAAGGAAGGAAAAGAAGCATTCCATTTGCCTTCGTACGCCCGTGCTGCATTAGCCTACATCCTTTGGAACAAATTCAAACAAAGGTTTCCACAATGCAGTAACCTTTCTGTTCTTTTGTTTTAGTGCGAAAGGTTTCCAGTGTAATTGGTTTGCAACTCGATAGGGATGCTGGTAAAAATACTGGTCGAATATGCGAAAAAATCAATGCTAACGCTATTAATTATAAAAGGGAGTAGGAAATTGTTAAAACAATGAGACGACGTAATGTATACCTTGATGTGTTTGTTTATGATTCTGTGTCAGCGCAAAGGGAATGATCGGATACGCCGAACACGAGATGGGACATTATGATTGCTGTGTCTGTCTCTAGACATTAAAAATCTGACAGGCTGAAATCGGTGCAAGAGAAGAGAAGAGACAGAGAACGTAGGCTACGAACGAACGAAGGGTTTATTGAAGTAAGCCATGTCTCTGTGTTAAACTGGTAGGTGGGGAGTGAAGGTATTGCAGGGATGCACATTAAATATCTGTCCATATACATAACAAATCACCCAACATGCACACACGCTCTCTCTCTCTCTCTCTCTCTCTCTCTCTCTCTCTCTCTCTCTCTCTCTCTCTCTCTCTCTCTCTTTCACCAGATTTCAGCTGGCCAGGTTTTTAATTTTATCAGAAAAAATTAGAATCCATATCAGTGATGATCTGGACTGGGATTCCTCCCGGTAGAAATCAGAATTGCGATATATGCTGGCATGATTTTAAATCCTACCGAGAGAGATTCTAATCTTGATTTCTTCGGGGAGAAATCCCAATTTTAATTTCTGCCGGTAGAGTATGAAATCCTGCCGGATTTGGATTGGTGCCCCTGCAGAATATGTGTGATTATTAATTCTTTGCATGACTGGTTTCGTTATTAGACTTGTTGTTGCTGTTGTTGTTGTTTAGATTTTGTTTTATTTTGTTTATTCTATCATTATCCCCAACGCAATGCTTCTAAGGTACAAAAAGAATTCTCTCTCTCTCTCTCTCTCTCTCTCTCTCTCTCTCTCTCTCTCTCTCTCTCTCTCTCTCTCTCTCTCTCTCTCTCTGTGAGAGAGTGAGTGACCAAACGCTGGTCAGTGTCTAAAGAAATGAGTTTCCGCTAAACTCACATTTGGTAGTTGTCAGTTCAGGAGATGAGTGTCCACTAGACGCATTTGGTAGTGTCAGTTCAGGAGATAAGTGTCCACTAGATTCACATTTGGTAGTGTCAGTTCGAGAGGTGAGTGTCCACTAGACTCACATTTGGTAGTGTCAGTTCAAAAGAGTGTCCGCTACTCACGTTTGGTAGTGTCAGTTCAAGAGAGGAGTGTCCACTAGACTCAGATTTGGTAGTGTCAGTGCAAGAGAGGAGTGTCCACTAGACTCACATTTGGTAGTGTCAATTCGAGAGAGGAGTGTCCGCTAGACTCACATTTGGTAGCGTCAGTTCAAGAGAGGAGTGTCCACTAGACTCAGATTTGGTAGTGTCAGTGCAAGAGAGGAGTGTCCACTAGACTCAGATTTGGTAGTGTCAGTGCAAGAGAGGAGTGTCCACTAGATTCACATTTGGTAGTGTCAGTGCAAGAGAGGAGTGTCCACTAGACTCAGATTTGGTAGTGTCAGTGCAAGAGAGGAGTGTCCACTAGATTCACATTTGGTAGTGTCAGTGCAAGAGAGGAGTGTCCACTAGATTCACATTTGGTAGTGTCAGTGCAAGAGAGGAGTGTCCACTAGATTCACATTTGGCAGTGTCAGTGCAAGAGAGGAGTGTCCACTAGATTCGTACGATATAATCATGGCAGGCAGTGTGGGTCTAACGATGGAGGAGGCCACGTTCCTGCTCCTAATTCTTACCAACAGGTTCAACAGAACCTCCCACGTCGCTTCATACCGCCAAGACAATAGCTTATGGGTGAGAGTAATACATTAGATCCGTTCAGAGAAACTACACATAGGCTGTTTTTATGATCTGATAGACTGAATGAAATTTCCTTTAGCTTTCCGAGTTAGACGGACCACAGGGAATATCAGTGTCAGTCCTGGGCCTTGTATTAAGTTCCGAACGAGACGTAAAATTTTTGTCGTCGCCGGAACGGTTCCCCAATGTCGGAAAATGCAACAAATCGCTCTCTGCTGCTGATAACATTATCAATTGACTATAGGTGATTCATTCCCAGAGGGAAGGTAAAGCTGTCGTTCGATCTTAAACATTAAAGCAAAGCCAAAAAATTAAATTGAGTAGTATCTTAATAATTCAAAGTCGTCTCTCTCTCTCACACACACACACACACACACACACACACACACACACAGGCACACAGGCACACAACACACACACACACACACACACGCACGCACGCACGCACGCACGCACGCACGCACGCACGCACACACACACTCTCTCTCTCTCCTCTCTCTCCTCTCTCTCTCTCTCTCTCTCTCTTCTCTCTCCTCTCTCTCTCTCTCCTCTTCTCTCTCTCTCTCTCACACACACACACCACAGGCACACAGGCACACAAACACACACACACACATACACACACACACACACACACACGCACGCACGCACGCACGCACGCACCACGTCTCTCCTCTCTCTTCTCTCTCTCTCTCTCTCCTCGTCTCTCTTCTCTCTCTCTCTCTCTCTCTCTCTCTCTCTCTCTCTCTCACACACACACACACACACACACACACACACACACACATACACACAATCACACAGTCACGCATATGGGATTTTATAATACACATAGGAACAAGCTTGTGCTAACTACAAGACTATTAAAGAGTTGTGCCAGTCTGTGACGGCGAACGACAGTTCAGACGGAAAGCAATACCCGACACCGCACGACAGCTCTGGTAAAAACCAACAGCTCGATTTCCAAGATGCAGTGAGGGCACCCTGGTTCCCACACAAAGGTAATATACCTTTTGTCCCCGAAAGCCATTATAATGATAATAATGTTCTCTTTCGTGTGCTATTTCTCCAAAGTGGAGCACGTACATTACAAAGCAACGAACCAAAACAGTCAAAACAGACTTCAAAGCAACGACCCAAAACACAGTCAAAACAAACGTCAGCGAGCACACACATACACATACATACACACTCACACACACACACACGCGCACACACACACGCACGCACGCACGCATGCACGCACGCACGCAGAGTCAACAGGGCAGCTTGAAGAGGTGGGATGTCAAAGATGATTTTAAAAATGTGAGTGTGTTGGACGCTCTAATTTAGCAAAGGAAACTGTTCCAGACAGACGATGCAGCATAGGAAAAAAGATCTCTGACCAAGCGAGTGCGTGCGCACAGAGAGAAAACAGAGAATGGAAGTATCAGAAAAAGAGCTAATAATAGCTTTATGAAACGCCAATCTTTAACCGCCGTCCGCCCGACCTTTTACGTGTGTACAGTGTCAACGTGCACTGGGTCGTGATCGTTGGTGCTTGCGTTGTCAAATGTCAAACTGCCAGCTGAAAGGTTTCGGACTGTGTGTACGAAAAGATACAGGACTACGTAACGTTGATGAGATCGCGTCCACTGTTCAGGCAGGCACAGCGCCTTTCTGTGTTTGTGAATTATTCATCTTTTGTGGTCTCTTCGGGGATTGGGGAAACGAAATCACACTGCAGGTCGGAATTGTTCATGCATAGCATTTTAACATCTCTCTCTCTCTTCTCTCTCTCTCTCTCTCTCTCTCTCTCTCTCCTCCTCTGAACGTAGTTATGGGCGTAAAACATTATCTCTTTTCTCTTCTCTCTCTCTCTCTCTCTCTCTCTCTGATATAACCGTAATTTGGTTCTTCTCTCTCTCTCTCTCTTCTCTCTCTCTCTCTCTCTCTCTCTCTCTCTCTCTCTCTCTCTCTCTCTCTCGCTATGTTTTGTGTGGAAATTCTCATGTTTAACGTTTCACTCACTCACTCATGCCTATATGTATATAAATAATGCCGGTAATTTGATATCTGTTCATCAGTAGCTTAGCAAAGACTAGTTGTTAGACAGGTTTTTGACTGAACCTAAACTACAATCCTTGTAAAATAAGGTTTTCAAGTTCGAGTTCGAGTTCTCTCTCTCCTCTCTCTCTCTCTCTCTCTCTCTCTCTCTCTCTTACTTACTCGTCTCTTCTCTCTCTCCTCCTCTCTCTCCTCTCTCTCTCTCTCTCTCTCTCTCTCTCTCTCTCTCTCTCTCCCCGTCCTCTCTCTCTCCCCCCCTCTCTCTCCCTTCCCCTCCCCCACCCCCCCCCCCCCCCTCCTTCTTTCTCTCGCTCGCTCGCTCGCTTGCTCTCTCCTGCAGTTGTTGAATTATTCAAATCTGATTAAGTGAATGTATCACCCATTTCTTTGCAATATATGGGAAAATGCGGAGCTCTGTTTTTCAGCTCCTGTGCCGTAGGTTTCAGTGCCAACAACCTGCGTCCATGTTTGATCTCTTCATAAATAATTATGGTCAGCTGGCTTATGGAAAGATGTATGAACGAGAGAGTGAAATTATATTGTAGTGGTGGATGCATGTTACCGAATAAAAGCCAGACAATGATGTGCTTGGCCAAAAGAAGAACCGTTTAGTCAGTTGGCCCTTTGCCATTGGCTACAGCCTTCTGGTTGCCCATCTGGTGAAAAAGTCTTGCATCCCCCCCCCACCCCCCCTCCCCCCCACCCCCCACACACACACGTACACACACACACACGCGCGCACACACACACTGCAGCACGCACGCACGCACGCCACCAACACACACACACACCACCACACACACCACACACACAACACACACACACACACACACACACTTCCCTCCGCGCGCACCTTCCCTCTTGCCCTGATTTTGGTCCGTCGACGAGCCCATGTGTAGCTCTGCAAACTCATGGTTCTGATTATGTAAATCGTACGTCAACTTCGGGGTCCGACTTCCTACTTTTTTGTTTATTTTCAAAAAGCACCTGAAGGCTTTGCCGTTTTGGTAACACTACCAAAGACTGGCAAGAAAATGAGGTCATCACATGTGTCATGACTATCAATCAAACTGTGCGTGGGACCTCCGCATCCATCCCTTAGGAATGGTTTGTCCATTTGAGTCGTTTTCGTTACGGCCAGAAGCGAATAGTTGGACAGAGCGACTCCAATACATTCCCCATTTGCCTGCTGTAACTCTGTTTAGCACGTGACGCGAGCCCATCGGAGACAGCCAGGCTTTCTAAACAGTGTGGAGTGCCAGGAAACTGGCGTAGGGCATTTAAAGGGGAATCATTCCTAAGGAACATGGTGACACACCACTAAATCGATCCAAATGGAAGTTTTGACTAGCTGTCACTCCATATGTATATATATATATATATATATATATATATATATATATATATATATATATTATTATATGTCCTTGTGTGTGTGTGTGTGTGTGTGTGTGTGTGTGTGTGTGTGTGAGAGAGAGAGAGAGAGTGAGTAGTGAGAGAGTGATGCTTGTGTGTGTGGTTGTGTGTGTGTGTATGTGTGTGTGTGTGTGTGTGTTGTGTGTTTGTGTGTGTGTGTGTTGTTTTGTGTGCGTGCTTGTGTGTGTGTGTGTGTGTGTGTGTGTGTGTGTGTTTTGTGCGTGCGTGCGTACGTGCGTGCGTGCGTGCGTGTGTGTGTGCGTGTGTATGTTGTGTGTGTGTGTGTGTGTGTGTGTGTGTGTGTGTCTGTCTGTCTGTCTGTCTGTCTGTCTGTCTGTCTGTCTGTCTGTCTGTCTGTCTGTGTGCGTGTGTTCGTAGAAGGTATGCTGCCACTACAGGGGATTCGATGTCGTTGTCGTTGTTTTTAACTTTCTTCAACTGGAGATTGATTTCTAGGTTCAATATTTTATTATTTCATCAGAGAGCGGTTGATTTCTCCCATTATTCGACAGCAGGTTTACTAACCCCAAGCAATACTATCTTGTCAAGGACGTAACTTCACTTGCTCAGAGTAGACTTCCAAGTGGCGAAAATTACCACGTACGTGGAAGTGCTTTAATTTGCAGTGTTGTCTCTGGCATTACCCGTACGTACCATGCTACGAAACCATAATTTAACAAGAAAGAACAAAACTGCGAGGTCGTGAGACTCTCATCCGGCTTTCGCCTCTTCCTATGCACCTCCTGCGGTGGGTGCAACGGATACAGAAATTAAGATCTCCTCTGCTGAGAAGCTAGAGCTGTGAAGGGTTCTAAATTTTCTCTTTTTAGTCTGTAGTAGGTCTAATTTCTACTGCCCATGAATTTGGTCTTTTGCAGAGTAAATAAAGACAATACTAGCACCCGTTGTGTTCATAATTTTCGTTTTTCTTGAAGACTTTCTTAGTTAACTGACTGAAGAATGCTTGGCGTCACAGATAAATTCGTAAACATAAGCGTAATTCTGTCATTCTGATTTCTGCTTTCCGACGTAATGAAACTTTTGATTTATTTCAATTTTAAGCAGTGTGTCGGACTGTTACTTGTAATTTGATGAATTATGTTTTTGCTGTTGTATTTTTATATAGTTGCGATCTTTTGATTTGTTAAAATTCCCTTTGTTTTGATGCATTCTGAGAAAACATCCTTGAATGCGTATCAAACTGGGGAGACATTCTTGAAAGCTGTTTTTAAGGACTGCGGTTAATACATTTTTGCAGGTTGTGGGTAAGTGAAATTTATAATTATATTAATGACTGGTTATTGTTCACAAGTCTAAACCCGCAGTTTTGTGTGTCATGACCTTTGAATCAGGCTGGGACTTGTGATTTTGTATGCCTTGTGTTCCGCCCTCATATGGACCTTTCGCGTGACTCGGCGTTAAATAAGGAGGATCAATCAATCAGTCACACGGACGTATGGTTCCAGCTCAACCCCCACCCCACCCCCCCACCCCGCCCTCTACCCCACCCAACACCACCACACACACTACACACACACACACACACACCCCCACACCACCACCACCACCACCACCACCACCACCACCACCACCACCACCACCACCACCACCACCACCACCACCACCACCACCATCACCATCTTTTCAGAGCCAGAGTTATGAAAGGGATAATTGCATCCAAAGAAACATGGTCATCAATAAGGGCACAAGTAACACCAATGGATGAAAGGCGTGCAGATTATTACGATTATGCCATGATGATTTCCTTCCTGGCATCGCTTACTGAAGAACGTGGCAGATTAACAGCTGCTGCATCAGTTGGTAGAGCATGCGCAGTTGTGGGCAAAATCTGGTAGAATGTTGACGAAGTCATGCAGTCAGTGACAAATGGCGGCTGACTGGAAGTTTGGACTACAATAAAGTTTGGTTTTGAAACATTTTGTTTAACGTTTATAGCTTGCAGGGGATTTAATAAAGAGATGAATGGAAGGGAGATTGGTTCTTAAGGTCCACTTAACCATGATGGTTATACCAGGGCAGAAAATGCTGAACTAATCATATTATGCACTAGTAATATGAAAGCTGAAATTATGTATTATGTACTAGCAATATGAAAGCCGAAATCGTGTATTAATTATCAGTATCTGATATTCATATTTCAGGTTATTTAACCATGTTAGGCTTCTCTACCCTGTTCATTCATAGTTTCACACTTGGTGGGTCTCGAAGGACCGCATCGTTAGCAATATAAAAAAAAACACAAAAAATATGAAAAAAGAGCTGTGTAAATTGATTGACGAAGATTTTAACTTTCACGGTCTTTCTTATAATTTAGTCCTTGCCCGTTGTGTTTATGAACAATGTAATTAGGGACCTGTATCAGGAGACTTTCGAAACAGTCATCTATCTTATTGAGAATGGGATGGCTTCTCGAGACAGGGGTCTTTAACCGTAGACGACTCTTCTTTCCTGTCCATCCAATGTCCACATGTCGTGCTTGCGGCTTCGCAGAGATCCGTCTGTGTTTCTTCCTGACTTCTCTTGACAGCTAGCCCTGTCTCTTGTTGTCCTGGAGGACGCTGCAACATTGACAGTCATCGAGTGTTAAGAGTTTTTGCCGAGCAACAAAACCTTCGGATTATGGCAGGAAGTCAGACACATGCATTGATGAGAAGACGTTTTGACGTACGTGTGCATGTGTGTGTGTGTGTGTGTGTGTGTGTGTGTGTGTGTGTGTGTCTGTGTGTGTGTGTGTGTCTGTGTGTGTGAGAGAGAGAGAGAGAGAGAGAGAGAGAGAGAGAGAGAGAGAGAGAGAGAGAGAGAATAATTATACGGTACAGAATCTTTATTGGCTATATGTGCGGACATAGAAATTTGCCTATCGACTGCATACAATTACAACATAATACGTAAAATATACAACAATATAGTAAAACAAAGTTTTACTCAGTCATTCATACATACCAGCAGTTCATTCAACTGTATGAAATAAACGCATACACTCTCATTAAAAAAAAACACAACTAAAATCACAAGTAACGTGCTAAAACAAGCCATTATTAAACATATTTTAAGTGTGTTACAAGCCACTATTAAAAAGAAGAAGAAGTGTGTTATATAATATTGCCATTATTTTACGTGGTTATCACGGAGAGATCGCCCTGATATAACCCTAATGGTCGACTGGACGTAAAACACCATCTTACTGACTTACATCACGGAATGATCCCCCTCATATAACCCTAATGGTTGACTGAACGTAAAACACCAAGTTACTTACTATCACGGAGACTAATGCACTCACACTGACTCTCCAGTCAGGTCGCTGTATTTCCTGTCATGACGTACGTACCAGTGTCTTCCCGTAACAGCGTTTGGCCCGCGCGGTATGCAAAATACGAATAGATTCAATAACTCTTTTATGCCAGTCGCAGTACGCCTTTTAAAGAATACATGAAGTGTATACGTATATACATGAAGTGTGTATGTGCGTGTGCGTGAGTGCGTGCGTGTGTGTGTGTGTGTGTGTGTGTGTGTGTGTGTGTGTGTGTGTGTGTGTGTGTGTGTGTGTGTGTGTGTGTGTGTGTGGTGTGTGTGTGTGTGTGTGTGTGTGTGTGTGTGTGTGTGTGTGTGTGTGTGTGTGTGTGTGTGTGTGATATTGTTTTAATTCTGTGTGTGGTATTTTAATTAATTATTTTAATTATATTACCTCGTGATAAACAAAACAAGTATGTGATCATAAGTTAATTACTATTTTATGATGACGTCACAGTTTCTTCTGTATTTATAACTATGGTTACGGTAAGACCCTTTGTTGGTCGTGTTGTGTTTGTTGTCGTATTCTTCTTTTGACTTTATGTATTCATTATTTTACGAGTCCGACATGACCGCAACAAAATTGCCCCTCGTGGGATAATTAAAGTTAATGTTTCGTTACGGTTCACTCCTATACTGCCACAGCACAATGGCGAGTCCTCAGATCGCTGTGGCGCTTGGACCCGATATGGGAAAAGCGTGAGCATCGATCCTGTTCATCCTTTCATTGTTGCAGGATTAGGGTGAATCCTGCTATCATGTTGCAGCGATACGGCGTCATATCGTTACGGCAGTTTCGTAGGATAGAGAAAAGTGATTATCGATCGTGCTACGGGTTTAGTGTGGCAGCGGTATGGTGAGTCACGCCATCATATAACAGCGGGACAGCACAATAGCACAGTACTATATAATTGTAGCGTTTAACGTGAAAACAAAACACAAAACAGCTGTAATCGATCGAATGCTTCAGGGCTACAAATATATTCGCAGTATGCTTCCCGTGTACAGTATCATGCTTAAAGTGTACTGTATCGCAATTGTACAGTATCAGGCTTCATGTGTGCAGTATCATGCTTCAGGTGTGCAGTATCATGCTTCAGGTGTACACTATCATGCTTCAGGTGTACTGTATCGCAATTGTGCAGTATCATGCTTCAGATGTACAGTAGCATGCTTCAAGTGTACTGTATCGCGGTGTACATTATCATGCTTCAGGTGTACTGTATTGCGATTGTACAGTATCATGCTTCAGGTGACAGGTGTACAGTATCATGCTTCAGGTGTACAGTATCACGCTTCAGGTGTACTGTATCGCAGGTGTACATTATCATGCTTCAGGTGTACTGTATTGCAATTGTACAGTATCATGCTTCAGGTGTACAGTATCATGCTTCGGGTGTACAGTATCACGCTTCAGGTGTACATTATTATGCTTCAGGTGTACAGTAGCGCATGTGCACAGTATCATGCTACAGTTGTACAGTATTATGCTTCAAGTGTACTGTATCACAGGTGTACAATATCATGCATCAAGTGTACTGTATTGCATGTGCACAGTATCATGCTTCAGCTGTACTGTATCGCAACATTATGTCCTTTCTTCATGATGGAGAAAAGCAATAATCGCTCGTCCACAGCATAATGGCGGTTAAGCACGATATAAAAAAGCAATAATCGTTCACGCTTCAGGTCTCCTGTATCGCACTGTTGTGGCACTTTATAGCATGATGGAGGTAAGTATAGCCTATATATAGTGATCTCTCTTGCTTCAGGACCAGCATTATGCGTTTTAAAGCAATTATATTTTTTTGAAAGAAGCAGCAGGCGAACCAATATCTCAGCAGTATCACACTTTACATGATAGACACAGTTAGTGATTTCTCTTGCTTCAGGTCCAGGTTATCTATCACAGCATTATAGCGCTTTAAAAATGTTTAGTTTATTTTTATTTTTTAAGAAGCAATAATCGAGCCACTATCTCAGCAACATTACACTTTAACATGATAGACACAAGCTGTGATCTCTCATGCCACAGGTCCATGGTATCACATTATTATGGCGCTTTAAGGCGATAGAGAGAGAGAGAGAGGGGGGGGGGGAATCTGAACAAAAATGACTGCTAACGTTCTAAAACAAGGTTTAAACACATAGAAGGTTCAAAAGAACGTTGTTTATTAGGACAAAACACACCATGCGAATTTTCGGGATAATTCCCTTTATCAAGCTGCAAACCCACACTGAAAGAACAGTTAAACGGTGAAAAACGATGAAAAATGAGATGGAGAGCTAAGCCACTTATCCGTTTTTGGTTGAGCTTGATAAAGGGGATTACCCCGAAAATTCGCACGCTGTGTTTTGTCTGAATAAATAGCGTTCTTTTGAACCTTTTATGTGTTTGGATCCGATATATGTCTAAAAACACACACACACACACACACACACACACACACACACACACACACACACACACACACACACACACACATTTTATTTTAAAAGTAGTAATCGATCATGCTTCATGTGTACAGCATGGCAGCATTATGTCACTTCAACATGATGGAGACAGCTAATGAACGATCCTATTTACTTATTTGTCAGTGCACTTTTACTAATTTGCTGATGTTTTATGATTTGCGTGAATGTGGGATGGCTGTACTTGACACCACAAAACAATCCTAGTGCAATTATATTGACACTTGGCAATAAAGTTGTATTGTACTTAGTTAGGTCCACAGCATTATGGCGCTTACGCGCGGTAGTAACCCCTTCACTGCCGTGATCTCACTTGAGAACGACCAATAAAAGTGCGAAATTTGAAATCGCTATGCCTTTTTTCTTCTTTTTTTCTTTCTTTTTTTCTTTCGCATTAGCATGTGAACAGGCATTCATCAAAACGCACACTGTTGAAAGCAGACTTGTTATAGGGCCGAAAATTAGACTGTTTTGTAGGCGTATACATGCACATTTCAGCCCGGAAATTTCACAAGATGCGGCAGTGAAGGGATTAAAAAAAGAAAAAAGAAAAAGAAAAAAAGAAGAAGCAATAATCGATCACCCTGCAGGTCTCCAATATCACAAGCATTATGGCGCTTTAAGACAAAAAATTAAAAAGAAGAAGAAAATGTTAAAGCAATAATCGATCATGCGTCACGATAGAGAAAAGTAATGATTGTTCGCAGGTACCTCAGGTATACGGTATACAGGATCACAGCTGTGACGATCTCTGACGTTGTAAATCGTGAGCTGATGCAGTGCATTCTTTTTGTTTCGCTGAGTGCATTGTGCGTACAGATTCGTGGTATGGCATGTGGCTGCTTTTGTTCACATAGTTATGGCGCTTAAGAATTCTATATAAAAAAGGAACAATAATCAATGATCGATGCTTCAGGTATACAATATCGCAGCGTTATAGTGCTTTAGCGTGGTAGAAAAATGTATCGGTCGCTCGTGCTGCAGGTCTACAATAATAATCACAGCAGTGTGGCACTTTAAGACGCTGTTAGAAAATGAAAGGAGAGAGGCGAAAGCAATATGCTGTCATGGTTCAGGTCTGAGGCGGGAAAGCAATAATCTGTCATGGTTCAGGTCTGAGGCGGGAAAGCAATAATCTGTCATGGTTCAGGTCTGAGGCGGGAAAGCAATAATCTGTCATGGATCAGGTCTGAGGGGGGGGAAGCAATAAGCTGTTATGGTTCAGGTCTGAGGCGGGAAAGCAATAATCTGTCATGGATCAGGTCTGAGGCGGGAAAGCAATAATCTGTCATGGTTCAGGTCTGAGGGCGGAAAGCAATAAGCTGTCATGGTTCAGGTCTGAGGGCGGAAAGCAATAAGCTGTCATGGTTCAGGTCTGAGGGCGGAAAGCAATAATCTGTCATGGTTCAGGTCTGAGGCGGGAAAGCAATAATATGTCATGGTTCAGGTCTGAGGCGGGAAAGCAATAATCTGTCATGGATCAGGTCTGAGGGGGGGAAGCAATAAGCTGTTATGGTTCAGGTCTGAAGGGGGAAAGCAATAATCTGTCATGGTTCAGGTCTGAGGGTGGAAAGCAATATGCTGTCATGGTTCAGGTCTGAAGGGGAAAGCAATAATCTGTCATGGTTCAGGTCTGAGGGGGGGAAGCAATAATCTGTCATGGTTCAGGTCTGAGGGTGGAAAGCAATATGCTGTCATGGTTCAGGTCTGAAGGGGAAAGCAATAATCTGTCATGGTTCAGGTCTGAGGGGGGAAGCAATAATCTGTCATGGTTCAGGTCTGAGGCGGGAAAGCAATAATCTGTCATGGTTCAGGTCTGAAGGGAGGAAAGCAATAATCTGTCATGGTTCAGGTCTGAGGGGGGAAAGCAATAAGCTGTCATGGTTCAGGTCTGAGGCTGGAAAGCAATATGCTGTTATGGTTCAGGTCTGAAGGGAGGAAAGCAATAATCTGTCATGGTTCAGGTCTGAGGGGGGTGGGGGGGAAACAATGATCTGTCATGGTTCAGGTCTGAAGGCAGGAAAGCAATAATCTGTCATGGTTCAGGTCTGAGGGGGGAAAGCAATAAGCTGTCATGGTTCAGGTCTGAGGGAAACAAAGCAAGTACACAGTATTACAGATGACAGGTACCACCGGTATACGGTACACAGTATTACAGCTGTGACGATCTCTGGCAGTGTAAGTCGTGAGCTGATGCAATGCATTCTTTTTGGTTGGCTGAGTGTAGTTCTTCTCTGTGCGCACGGATTCGTGGCGCAGTTTTTGTTTGCAAAACGGCATGCTGTCCAGTGACGGTGCCAGACCCCATCGTATAATTGTAACAAAGAAAAGAAAACAGTCCTTACACAAATATAGAATAAAAAAACAAAACAAAGACATGTACAAACACCAAGCAGAATTTATTCCCTTCAGTACTGCCCTTATAATAAAATTTTCAAAAGGTATTTAAGGCTGGGATATGCTGGTAACGTCGACAAAACCATAATTTTATTGATATCATATTTAAGAAAACTATTTAGAAAATGTTTTTTAAGAAGAGGAAAAGGCGTGGACAGAAACAAAACAAAACATAAATGCATAATGGCAATCACCAGTGCCATAATGCCCCATGCTGCAGATACCACCTACCCATTATCATCTCCGTGCTGCAGATACCACCTACCCACTATCATCTCCATGCTGCAAATACCACCTACCCACTATCATCTCCGTGCTGCAGATACCACCTACCCAGTATCATCTCAATGCTGCAGATACCACCTACCCACTATCATCTTCGTGCTGCAGATACCACCTACCCACAATCATCTAGCTGCAGATAACACTTGCCCCCTATCATCTCCGTGCTGCAGATACCCCCTACCCCCTATCATCTTCATGCTGCAGATACCACCCACCCACTATCATCTCCGTGCTGCAGATACCACCCACCCACTAGCATCTTTTAGCTGCGCAGCAAGAGCCATACAATAAGCCTATCTCTTAACGAAAACTGTTGGACAATTTTCTGAGGAAAAAAAAGTTGAGAAAAAGCAGCAGCTCAGGAGCAAAAACCATTAGCAGAAAAATTACAAGACGAAAATAGCAACAGGACTAGGCAGAAAAACAAGAGTATTGATTGGTCGTTTTTATATTGCGCTATTCTCTGTTTCCGAGCAGATACACTGCAATGTAGTCGTGTGCGACTCTGAATGAGTGACGGTAGCTTTACACAGCGCGATTTTAACTATCCACCGATGTGGTGTACTTACAGCGCTGTTTGGTTGTTACATGGATGATGCCTCGTGAAACTGCTGCCTTTCTCGGCGCACGTTCCGTGCACCAGTTTACAGTTGAATTGAAGCTACACACTTGGGGTTCATGTATATTTAGCTGTAACCTGCCACCTCTACTTTTGGCAGAATGACCGGGATCTTTCTAGCTGCGGTGGAACGGATACCAAAAATAGAAGATAGGAGAATGGAATCAAATAAGAACCCTGAGACTCCAGGCACTGAGTACTATAGGATCGAGACATCATGCAGACATCCTCGACCTCCCTTTGGACACACACACACACACACACACACACACACACACACACACACACACACACACACACACACACACACACACACACACACACACTCACGCACGCACGCACGCACGCACAGAGAGAGAGAGAGAGAGAGAGAGAGAGAGAGAGAGAGAGAGATGTTTCACAACCTTCGCGATGCCTGTTTCTCTGTTATGGTAACCATCGTCTGTCATTCGCGGGGCCTCAGTCCTTCCTCCAGCCACTATCCTCCCCGTGGAATTACAAGACGCAGAATAAGATTAGAACGTAGCAGGTGGCGTGTGGCCATGTTTGGTATTGGCAAGTCGACTGCACGTACATCTTTCGGGGTAAAATTAGACGGTTGTTTTGGTTCACGCTTTGTGCTGTAGTGGTATGTCACCCTAAGTCTGTCGACCGGGAGTGCCGTTTGCCTTACAAGTAAGTACGGCAAAATCCTGTGTGGTCAACGGCTCGCTGGGGGACGCTGAAACACGCTAGAACCGCCTTTGTCTTTAGACCGAAGAACAACAGAAGCTCCTTTCTTTGAAAACAAACAACACTAGAACTTCCCCCCCCCCCCCCCCCCCCTTTTTTAAAAATAATAATAATAATGAAAATTTGTAAGCGCGCTACCTATAAAATATTTAACAACCCAAAGTGCATACACAAGCAAGAATAGTGACAACATAAAATAAAAATTTAACAAAAATACACATTCACTGACTTCATAGCGCGCGCGCGCGCGCGCACACACACACACACACACACACACACACACACACACACACACACACACACACACACACACACACACACACACACACACACACACACACACATTGTGCGCTTTAGTTCCTATCAATATAATTATCTTGCGAAATAAAGCACTGGCCAATGAGATTTCCTGATTTTGTAAAAAAAAAATAAGCACAAACCAGCGTCGGCAGCGCTGACGTAAGGGAGAGGGGCCGGGAGGGGGAGAGGGGCCGGGAGGAGTTGGGATGGGGGGGGGGGGGGAATCTATTTTTATTTTTTATTGTGCATTTTAGTTCCTTTCAGTAGAATTATGTTGCGAAATACAATGCTGGCCACGGATATTTTTGGTGCGTGTTTATTTCATTTTTTATAATTGTTATATTTCTTTAAATTATTTTTATCCAAAGAAACAGCTGACGTTGACCGGAGGCGAGGTGGCGAGAGAAAGAGAGGGGGTGGGGGGGGAGAGAGAGAGGGGGGGAGAGAGAGAGGGGGGAGAAAGAAAAAGCATTTTACATTCTAGTTCTTTTCAGTATAATTGTGTTGCGAAATGAATCACTGTTAACGGAGATTTCCTGGGTTTTGGTTGGTTGGGCGGGGGGGGGGGGGGGGGGGGGGGGAGTGTATGGGCGTGCGTCCGTGCATGCATGCGTGCGTGCGTGCGTGCGTGCGTGCTTGCGTGTGTGTGTGTGTGTATGCTCGTGCGTGTGTGTGTGTGTGTGTGTGTGTGTGTGTGTGTGTGTGTGTGTGTGTGTGTGTGTGTGCGGTGTGTGTGTGTGTGTGTGTGTGTGTGTGTGTGTGTGTGTGTGTGTGTGTGTGTGTGTGTGTGTGTGTGTGTGTGTGTTAATCGCGAGTAAAAGCAGCATCAGCAGTATATATACTGACGTTCTCCAGGAAAAGGAGAGATAGGGATTATGCTGCCGGAGTTTCTATCAGTATATTATATGACAGAATAAGAGACGCGCAACGCAGATCCTGGCTGACAAAGCATTGGGTGTGTTTAGTCAACGCCAGCATCAGCCATGCCAACTATGACACCAACTGCAACAAAATGGTTATTTCCTCTTGTCTGCTCAAAACTGCATTTACAAGCGCGCACGAGTGCATGTGTGTGTGGTGGGGGGGGGGGGGGGGGATGTGTGTACAGTGGGGTGGGGGGGGGGGGGGGTGTGTGTGGGGGTTGTGTGAGAGAGAGAGATGTGTGTGTGTATGTGTGTATGTGTGTGTGTGAGTGTTGTTGGGGCGTGTGTGTGTGTGTGTGTGTGTGGTGTGTGTGTGTGTGTGTGTGTTGTGTGTTGTGTGTGTGTGTGTGTGTGTGTGTGTGTGTGTGTGTGTGTGTGTGTGTGTGTGTGTGTGTGTGTATGTGTGTGTGTGTGTGTGTATGTGTGTGTGTGTGTGTGTGTGTGTGTGTGTGTGTGTGTGTGTGTTATTAGTTGTGTGTGTGTGTGTGTGTGTGTGTGTGTGTGGTGTGTGTGTGTGTGTGTGTGTGTGTGTGGTGTGTGTGTGTGTGTGTGTGTGTGTGGTGTGTGTGTGTTGTGTGTGTGTGTGTGTGTTAATGAGAGAGATGTACTGATGTACTGAAGTGTGGCAGGCCTGCGTGTGATTCTGTTCAGTAAGCATATAGAGCTAGCTCTGTCAGCCATGTTGGAGAACCTCTTCTTCTGGTATTCATTGAATCCGCGGAAAATTAATGGGCTTGGAAATCTGATCGTCACTGCGCACCAGCAGGCAGTTGTCGTCCGTGTCTAACACACTGTTTAAACAAAAACCATCACTGCTGTAAACCAGCTGTACTGTATGTTTTGGACACACACACACACACACACACACACACACACACACACACACACACACACACACACACACACATACACACGCATACACACACACACACACAACATACATACACAACACATACACACACACGCATACACACACACACACACATACATACACACACACACACACACACACACACACACACACACACACACACACAACACACACACACACACACACACACACATCTTCTCTTCTTCTCTCTCTCTCTCTCTCTCTCTCTCTCTCCTCTCTCTCTCTCTCTCTCTCTCTCTCTCTCTCTTCTCTCTCTCTCTCCTCCTGAAAATTCAGATTTGCATCTGCCTTACTTTGCTGAGTTTGCATGTTGCGAAGTTTTAGACAGGAATACTTTTTTGTTTTGTTCTTAAGATGTATTTTAGTTTGCCGCAATTATTTGTATTATTGTTTGATTTATTGTGTGTTACCGTGTTTGTCATCAGCGACAGATTTGTAAAAAAAGCCGACTTGTGCTTAAATCTTTATCCTTGTGTAATAAAGTATTATCCCTCTCTCTCTCTCTCTCTCTCTCTCTCTCTCTCTCTCTCTCTCTCTCTCTCTCTCTCTCTCTCTCTCTCTCTCTCTCTCTCTCTCTCTCTCTCTCACACTGTCATGTGTGTGTGTGTGTGTGTGTGTGTGTGTGTGTGTATGTGTGTGTGTGTGTGTGTGTGTGTGTGTGTTGTGTTGTGTGTGTGTGTGTGTGTGTAAAGCTCTGGATGTGCACCAACTTGATTATGATGATTTTTATTCAGTATTGTTCTTGCGCATTATTACGTGCATATTGACTTGCTCAGCAGGGGAGTGGGGGCGGGGGGGTGAAGGTGGATGCGGCTGTGGGGGAGAGGGGGGGGGGTTGCTATCTATGTGCGAACTCCTGCCCTAAAACCAACGTGTTTAACAGATAACTACCTAAGACCCAGTGGAGTACGGTCGGGAAAGTATCATAATTGAGGTATTACGTGTGGAGGAGGATGGGATATGCCGTTTGGTCAAGTTATGAATATGCAAATGACTCAGGTTTGTCTTTGGACAGGATGAGTGCTGCTCACGAGGACAAAGATGTAGGTAGAGATCACACAACGTGTCCTACTTTTAGCTCGTCAAATCAGCAAGTAACTTCTTTTTTTACGCTCTGTCAACCAGGAACCTTATATCAGATCGATTCTTCAAATGAACATTGAGGGAGTAATGTTTTTACAGGCGCTGTTCTGGGTCCGATGCTTAACATTAACAAAACAATTTCCAGAAATGTTTCTTGAAGTAAAGGTTGAACTTCTCCGTCGATGTTCTTTTGCACCGTTTTATGTGTTTGTTTTCGTCAGAAAATTGATCCAATGAGAATAGGATTTGCTGTTCAACAGTGATGCATGTCTATGCGTGTTGACTTGGGTAAACCAAGTATATATATTATTATTCTTTTTTTTTTTTTTTTTTTTTTTTTTTTTTTTTGGTGATGAGCTTCGGGATCGTTTATTGTTTTGCCCAAATGTTAGGCTCTTTTTGGTGTGCTTCTTTTAGGCAACTTCATTCTTGTTTTCACTGGGAGCTAGAAGCTTTCTGTTCCGTGTTTAATTTGCATATAATTATAGGCATCGACGGTCGTTTTTCTACCAAAAATCTTTCGATCTCTCTCTACGCATTTTTCACTTCATTTTTTTTTTTTTCGACGTAACATTTTCATGTGAATTGAAATATTGAATTGATAGATAGTTAACAAAAACTAGTAAAAGATCAACATCAGTTATTTATCTAATAATTTCATTTCTCATGAAAGCGTGACGCCTTCAATCGATTCCCGCATGGCACTGAAAATAGATCCGACCATTTTCCTACGAGTGTTCGGCGCTTCGCGTACGTCTAGAAACAGAGTGTGCCCTTTAAAAAGAAGAATAAGAATAAAATAAAAGAAAGAAAGATGAAAAAATACAGGAGTGCATTTCCACGTGGTTCATCGCTAAGTTTCTCGAAGAATACGCCGGCGCACATCCGGTTGGCATGCTTTTTCAGACCCGGAAGGCGTAGTATGTCTAAAGAAGGAAACATTTTGTTTTTAAAACTATTTAAGATACAAATCACATTGGGAACACCATTTCGGGCCTGAACCCGGTGGGACCTGCAACCGTTCTCTTCTGCATACTGATTTGTCGTTACTTCTGTTTTCCACCTACTCATCACTAGTAATGCATGTGTTGGGGGGAGAGAGAGAGAGAGTGTGTGTGTGTGTGTGTGTGTGTGTGTGTGTGTGTGTGTGTGTGTGTGTGTGTGTGTGTGTGTGTGTGTGTGTGTGTGGTGTGGTGTGTGTGTGTGTGTCTGTGTGTGTGTATGTTGTGATGTGTTTTGTGGGGAGTGTGTGTGTGTGTGTGTTGTGTGTGTGTGTGTGTGTGTGTGTGTGTGTGTGTGTGTGTGTGTGTTGTGGTGTGCGTGTATGTGTGTGTTGTGATGTGTGTTTTGTTTTGTGTGTGTGTGTGTGTTTTTGTGTTGTTGTTTTGTTGTTGTTGTTGTTGTTGTGGGTGTGTGTGTGTGTGTGTGTGTGTGTGTGTGTGTGTGTGTGTGTGTGTGTGTGTGTGTGTGGTGTGTTTGTTTGTTTTGTGGTGTGTGTGTGTGTGTGTGTGTGTGTGTGTGTGTGTGTGTGTGTGTGTGTGTGTCTGTCTGTCTGTCTGTCTGTCTGTCTGTCTGTCTCTCTGTATGTCTCTCTGTATGTGTGTGTGAGTGAGTAACTGCGAGCATCTGCAGGTCTTTGTAAGCGCCATAGGCTTTTACGAAATGGGGAGCCATAAATAATCCATTATTTTTATCATCATATTCAAAGGTGCGTGACAGAATCATTTCAGAGACTGGAAATGCCACTGACACGCGTGCATTCAGCGGCTTTCCTGCTGAACGAAACCCACGGCCACAGCACACACAGCGACGTGCACTTCAGCACTAGATCTTGTTATAGAAAACTCGGGATAGTCGTTTTCAGCCAAAACCCACGGCCACAGCACACACAGCGACGTGCACTTCAGCACCAGATCTTGTTATAGAAAACTCGAGATAGTCGTTTTCAGCCAAAATCCATGGCCACAATAACGCACACAGCGACGTGCAAGCCAGCGTTTGATCTTGTTATAGAAGGCTCGAGACAGTTGGTAGAACCAATTGTGTGTTTCGAGTGTGTGCATGATGCTGAGGAAAAAACACAGCCGGAGAAAGGCCGGCTGTTGTTGTCAGAGCAGCTGTTGTGGTCGATACTGACTCAGATATAATATTACTGACGTGCACAAGCTAGTACACACTGTATATAAGTATGTATATATATATATATATATATATATATATATATATATATATATAATATATATATATATATATATATATACGCGCGTACACACATACACGTTTGCGTGCAATTCGACACCATTCCACTGCGCTTGCAAAACAGATCGATAGGTTGGTTGGTTGGTTGGAATAGATAGATCGATAGGTTCATTGGTTGGCTGACTGGTTAAACAGATAAATGGCCAAGATAGACCACAGTCGTAAATGTACTCTCACAAACTAAAAATCTGACAGTTCTGGCAGATTGGCAGATAGACAGCGGCACAAGCCGACGCTTCGCGCTGGCTGTATAAGTACTCACATAGATAGCTAAGTAAACATGATGCTTAACGTCCACAGAAACCAATAGATAGCTTAATGGCTAGCTAAATTAACAGCTACACGTACAAGTGTGCTCGGCATGCACCACAGCTGGTGAACCCATGGCCACGAGCGGGTGAGAATTAAGTTCCGTCCTGTTCGATAAGTCCACATGGTGATCGAGGGCCTTCTGTAGCCTAGTTAAGCTTCCTAGCTGCCAAGTGGAGCGACCGGCTGTGTGGACAATAGCCCACAACCTGTGCAAAAACCACGCCACCATCTTCAGCGTCAGGTCTGCGTGTGATGGATACGTAGTGTACACGCGGACCCCGGCCAACAGCTCTGACGCTGAAAGCTTTGCCGAGTTGCAGCTAGCTGTGTTCAAGTGTGAAACGCTGCGTTAGCGCTCACAGGCTGGTGGGTGTAATTTAGCAAGAGAACGTGTTTTTGTATATGTGTGTATGGATATATATATATATAGACAGACAGACAGATAGATATATACGTGGCGGCTGATTAACGATTTACTGGGGAAATTCGCGATGCTGGAAACGAAGGCGGCAAAGGCACAAACCAGTAACACGTCGTGCAAGTAGGAAACCAACCACGGCCACTGTCTAAGACCGCAGTGTGTACAACTATAGGTTGGCAGAGGAATGATGCAACGAAATGTTTGGTAAACTCCTCGTACGCTTGTGGAAGCCAAACAACGATTCGGCGTGCAGGTACGACAGCAGCATTTTGCAGTCCATTTAACGTGCTTGCGTCGCAGCTGCCTTTTCAAAAAAATCGGATTGTACTGTGTTACTATAACTATTCTGTTGGAATACCTGATGCAGTGACTGTGATATGGTAAGAATCTGGCGTAACGTTTTGTGTGTGTGTGGTAGTAGGGCGTACCATCATCGGCATCACCATCAGCATCGTTATCTCTGTCCATCTTCATCCTTTTCTGTCAACTGTTTTTGACGCGGGCTGACGATCAGTGTACTACAACTTCACTATGCGTTACGTCTGGTTGTTATGTCGGATTTTATAAGAGGTGATAAACCGCATTTTGGACATCAGGTTTTCAGCCAACTGCAATGCCGCTTGAGTATAGCTGTCCGCCCTGGACGTTTAGCCTAATGTAAATCAGGAAGTATTGACCCATTACAGCCTGCTGCATATTCATCGCTGTAGATTCTAAAATTAGGGTGTGACCTTGTGCTTTAATCAATCAAGTTACCCGACAGTCTTCGTTTGCTCCTTGCTGCTTCCGAGGCCAAAGCTCCGGCCGGTAAAGGCCAAACGCCAAGTGAGAGAGCTGATTAAACCGGGACCGTGACAAACCCTGGTGCGGACTCATCAACAAAATTAAGTCGCTTTGCCTCGGCCCGTAAAAAAGGACCATGACGAAGATAATAAAACGCTGCTAGAATTTTAGCGGGGTGTGTGTGTGTGTGGGGGGGGGGGGCATCGGACTGGTAAAGGGACAATGACAAAGAAATAAAACGGGTGTTAGAATTTTAGGGGGGGGGTGGGGGGTGGGGGTAAGGGAGTGAGGGGGTGAGGGGGGGGGCGTGTCATCGGCCTGGTAAAGGACAATAACGAAGATGATAAAACACTGCTGGAATTTTAGTGGCGGGAGGGGGGGGGGGGGAGAGAGGTGGGGAAGGGGTGGGGGCATCGCAGGATGTGGCCTACAAATAACACTTGCTCTTCTAGCCTCGATCTCCCCAATACGTCAACCCGGCGTCTGAGGACGTTAAAATCTCCCTAATACGTCAGCCCGACGTCTGAGGCCATTAAGGTCTTCCTAATATGTTAGCCCGACGTCTGAGGACGTTAAGGTATCCCTAATACGTCAGCCCGACGTCTGAAGACGTTAAGGTCTCCCTAATACGTCAGCCAGACGTCTGAGGACGTTAAGATCTCAATAATACGTCAGCCCGACGTCTGAGGACGTTAAGATCTCCCTAAGTCGCCAGCCCGACGTCTGAGGACGTTAAGATCTCCCTAATACGTCAGCCCGACATCTGTCTGATGTCATTAATCCCCACATCGTCATCATCTCCATCTCCCAGCGAACCGGACCCGTCACACATACGGCTATACACAGCGAACTGGTCCCCTCACACATACGGTTATACACTAATACAGCGAACTGGGCCCGTCACACATACGGCTATATATAGCGAACTGGGCCCTTCACACATACGGCTATACCGCGAACTGGGCCCGTCACACATACGGCTCTGGGCCCGTCACACATACGGCTATACAGCGAACTGGGCCCCTCACACATGCGGCTATACAGCGAATGGGCCCCTCACACATACGGCTATACAGCGATCAGCTTGAAGATTTATGTGCTGAAAAGTAGGACTGCTCATGCGTTGTGGATCTCTCTGATAAACTTGAAATGGTTCAGCGTTTAATGCTTGCAAATTGAGTTACGGAGAATTTTTGTACCCGCCCACCCCCCCCCCCCCCCCCCCCTCCCAAGCAGCTTTCATTAGGAAGCCTGTCGCAAACACTCCGAGAGTAATGTTTCAAGTTAACTCGGTATGTCAAAATGGTCTTTCTGCTTTGAATTCTCCACACGTTTGCAGACACAATGTGCTGCTTCGGCTTGAAAACATGATTTGTATCTGCTGGTAGCTCTTCTGTTTTTTTCTCTCTTTTTTTCTTTTCTTTTTTTTCTTTCCCCCCTTCTTCTTTTTTAAGTGGGTAAAAAAGCACGCTGAAACTATAGCCTGCCGAAGAGTTTCATTCATCAAATCAAATTTACCGTCAGACAAGCAGAGGATGTGGAAAGAAGGAGGTCAACTAATAACATCCTGATGGCCGTAGCCAACTTTCAGCCAATCGCAGATGGCCGTAGCAAACTTTCAGCCAATCACAGATGGTTGTAGATGGTCGTAGATGGTCGCAGATGGTCGTAGCCAAATTTCGGCCAATCGCAGATGGTCATAGCCAGCTTTCAGCCAATCGCAGATGGTCATAGCCAGCTTTCAGCCAATCGCAGATGGCCGTAGCCAACTTTCAGCCAATCGTAGCCAACTTACAGCCAATCGCAGATGGCCGTAGCCAACTTTCAGCCAATCGCAGACTGCCGTTACCAACTTTCAGCCAATCACAGACGGCCATAGCCAACATTCAGCCAGTCGCAGATATCCGTAGCCAACTTTCAGCCAGTCGAAGATGGCCGTAGCCAACTTTCAGCCAATGGCAGCTGCAGCCGACGCGGATTTTCCATTGGTCTGCTGAGGGACAGTCTGCAGGCTGCGCTTTGTAGAGATTCGTTGAGATAGGCAAAAGCAAAAATGTAGACATAAAACCCGATTTTTTTATGTCAATATAAATATTATATCCCTCGCACACCACACCCGCATGCACGCACGCACGCACGCACGTGTGCGCGCGCGCGCACACACACACATGTTTCCTTTCTTCCCCATCCACAGATCCGTAATGCTTTTTTCATTCCTGATTTCTCGTGTAGTTAAAGGTCTGATTTACCATTATTTGTCATGGGCCCTGACTTCACAAGCTAATTTCTCTCTGTGTGCCATTCAAAACACGAACACTTAGTTTCTCGCTGTACTACAGGCAAATGTCACCCGTTGGGGTTGGTGAGGCGGTCAAACCACACTTCGCCATGTATTATCTAATTAAGCGAAAGAACAATTAGTCCGTCTGTATGCTTTCGGAACTAAAACACTAAACTGTAACTTTCACGACAGCAGTTAACGTCACAGGCGCTGACAGTCGGTTAAATTGTGCTTGATTGTACAGAGCTTTCGCGGTTATAGATTTCTAAATGGACTTTAGCTGTTACCAGCGTCAAGATGACAGTAGCAGAGAGTATGGAAAACGTCGTTTACAGCCAGCTGCAATGGTTGAGCAAATGGACTGTTAGTGTATCGGGCATTGCGACACGGCTTTCGGGACCCGGTCCAGTTGGACGAACGGCGCAGCTGGCGCATAGCGATAAGACCGGGGCTCTGTACACAGTGGGCTTGCAATGCAATACTCACTACGTCAACTAGCTGATCCACAATGCCACTGCGAATAGGCGGCCTGCTTCGATCGCCTCACTTCTGCCTGTACACATGTGCTAGCTGTCCTGAATAAACAGTAATTTGGACGCCGTAGGATTTCATAATTGTGACATAATAATTGTTTGCTCTCGGGGTTAGTCTTCAGCGCACGAGCGTGAATTGAGGTGACACGTGCTTGTGTTCCACTCTTCTTCAGATTTCGTCTCCTTCATCTTTTTCCCCCCACTTCCTTCTTCTTTATGCCCGAACTTGTCGTTCGTCGATCGTTATCGCATTATATAACGCACACAGCCACGAAAATTGTGTTTGTCTATGCTATGCTCTCTAACCCAACGAGTATTGGTATTATTCCGTTTGGCTGTACTGGAACGTCCAAACACATAAAAAGATTCAAAAGAACGCTATTTATTAGGACAAAACACAACATGCGAATTTTTGGGGTAATCCCCTTTATTAAGCTACAAAACAACACATAAAACAAAAATGAGGAAAAATTAGATGCAGAACTAAGACACTAAGTCTGCTTTTGGTTGAGCTGTAGTGTTTTCCTGTCCAGTGCTTGGAAGAATGTTGGCCTGACAATGACGTGTAACATGTGTGATGTAATGAATTTTATATGACGTACAACTTAAATGGCACAGAATAGTGGCAGAAAGAAAGGTGAGGAAAGGCGAGAGAGAGAGACAGACAGACAGACAGACAGACAGACAGAGACAGACAGACAGACACACAGACACACAGACAGACACACAGAGACAGAGACAGACAGACAGACAGACAGACAGAGCGAGCTGAGCTTTGGAATATGGATCAATGGATTAAAAAAAAGTCTTTTTTGTTTGTACAGGAAGGGAAATTGTCGTGGTCATTCCACTGATATTCATCGAAGCATCTGCAATGTAAGATACTCGCTCTTACTGAATGCAAGTGCCCAGGCCGTCCCTTACAACAGTTGTGATCAGCGCTTGCTAGGGCGCTTTTCGCTTCGTGATTGATTCATTCATTCGTGATTTATTCATTTATTCATGCATTCATACTTGATAATTAATGCCCAGTCAAACGCGATGGCCACACTGTCAGGGCGAAACACAAGAATTATTCGAGGAATGAGTGAACAATTGCTAGTGAGGTTGTCAAAATAGAGCAGATCTAGGGAAATGTACGAGAATTATTCGTCGGATTACTCGGAAAAGCAAAAGTCAGATCCTTTTTGTGCGTGTTTGTGCGTATTTGTGTGTGTGTGTGTGTGTGTGTGTGTGTGTGTGTGTGTGTGTGTGTGTGTGTGTGTGTGTGTTTGTGTTTTCGTGTGTGTGTGTGTGTGTGTGTGTGTGTGTGTGTGTGTGTGTGTGTGTGTGTTGTGTTGTTGTGTATGCTGTATGTTGTGTTGTGTGTGTGTGTGTGTGTGTGTGTGTGTGTGTGTGTGTGTGTGTGTGTGTGTGTGTGTGTCGTTTGTGAGAGAGAGAGAGAGAGAGAGTGTGTGTGTTGTTTTTGTTTGTTAATTATTTTGTAACGCGCCTGTTTATGTTTGAAGAGAACTGAACAGTTAGTTTTAATGACCCCGGAAAACGGAAATTAGAAGAAAAACATTCCCGGCATTCACCAAAGGACCTAAAGCTTTATTCTAACTTATTACGGAATCCCCAACCTTTGGTCAAAGAGCCTTTCCATATGCTGTTCCAGTGATCTAGCACAAACTTTGATGACATCAGGACTTCACAATCAAAAACATCATTAAAGCAAGCCCTCAAAACCCACTACTAGGACGCACTACTGATTTTCAAAATGTCCTGTCCTATTTGCCACTCATGTTGCAGCTTGAGTATGCGATGACCATATTTACCGCAGACCCTTCCCCCTTCCCCCTTCCCCTTCCCCCTTCTCCCCATTTTGTGCAGTCATTGTTGTTTGCTGCTGTGCTGTTGGTGGGTACCTCCACGTGTTTTGTTGTCGTCGTCGCCGTCGTCGTTGTCCTGGTATTGTTGTGAAGCACTTCGAGCCCAATAGAGATGGGGCACTCTAGAAGTCTTCTTTGGTAGCAGTAGTAGTAGTAGCAGCAGCAGCAGCAGCAGCAATAGTACCAGTGGTAGTTGTTGTTGTTGCAAGGAACCTGTGATAGCTCTGGTTTCTCTACAAATGGAACCGTCACATCTGCTTCCATGGTACCCTACAACGAGGTTCTCCTGTTGAAAACTAGGTCATCGAATTGTTTTAAACAGCGGCAGTGTTATATGTGCCAATTCTACTCTTAGTGATCTTCGTGTGGTTTCAAGTTATCCTCTTTTGATGGTTGGATTATCGATCGGCCCTTCTTCTGTAGCATGTTCTGTCTGGAAGTCTGTTGTTGTATCTCGTTGCTCAAAATAATAATTATTGAGACGATTATACAGTC
>JABMCL010002343.1:177500-185000 GCA_018857735.1 Alviniconcha marisindica
TGCGTGCGTGCGTGCGTGCGTGCGTGCGTGCGTGCGTGCGTGCGTTCGTGTGTGCGTGCCTGCGTGCGTGCCTGCGTGCCTGCGTATGGTGTCGTGTCATCCAGCCCAGTGCTCGCTGGCTCCACTATCAGCACCGTTGTTGTCTGCCCTTGACTTGGTTTTCGGGCATTGTCTCCCTTGATCAGCTAGCTTCCCTCAGGCGACAGAAGGTAAGCCGTCCTTGCGCAAACACCTCTGACTACCGCTTCCGTCGCCCGGAGTCCATGTGCTTGGTAATACCAAAGCGAGTAATAACAAAAAGTAATCATTTGTTTGGAATAACGAGGATCAACGTCGGCCAGAATTAGACCAAGGGCAATTAATCAATCCAGTATCTAACTGGAAGGGGTCAGGATACAAAAAGGAAGAGAGAGAGAGTGTGTGTGTGTGTGTGTGTGTGTGTGTGTGTGTGTGTGTGTGTGTGTGTGTGTGTGTGTGTGTGTGTTGGGTGGGTGGGTGTGGTGGATGGGTGGGCGAGTTTGTGTGTGTGATGAGTGTGTAAGTTGCATGTGCACATGTATGTCTGTGGGCGCGCGCACGTGTGTGAGACGACTCTGTACTGCGTGCGTGCGTGCGTGCGTGCGTGCGTGCGTGCGTGCGTTGTGTGTGTGTGTGTGTGTGTGTGTGTGTGTGTGTGTGTGTGTGTGTGTGTGTGTGTGAAGGAGAGTGCGTGCTGTAGCGTGGGGTGTGGGGGTGCGTGGTTCGTGTGTGGGGGGGGGGGGGGGGTGGAGGGCAGGTCCTCAATCGGTGCCATGATGTCAACCGTCTTGTTTTTTTGGAAAGAGAGAGGGGAGAGAGTGAGAGAGTAGTCGTTTTTTAACGTTCTGTCAGCCACACAGGTCACCTGTATAGGTCACAGGTCACCATATAACAAAACAGACGTATACACAAACATGAAACACAAATTTTCGATGAGTTATACCGTTCAATGTTGCCCCTGTTTAAAAAGAAGAAGAAGAAGAAGAAAAAGTGTATATAAGTCACATGCTGGTATCGGTATCGTCGACCATTCTGTTTGATTTGCCGGTACCAGATTAAAGAAAAGTATACAAAAAGGAATGAACAGAAACAATTGAATAAAAGTATAGAAAGCATAATAGCAAATACCAGTGCCAAGTGGCAACAAGCTTCAGATACCACCTACCGACTGTCATCTCCTAGCTGCTCAACGAGAGCCATAATTATATTAAAAAATAACAAATAACTAGCCTATCTCCTAATGAAAACTATTAGCGTTTCTGGTGGAAAAAATAGTCAAGAGACTGGACCTTTAGCAGAAAAATGACCAGACAGAAAGAGCAACAAGACTAGGCACAAGAACTGGTACAAGAGAGGAAATAGGAAAGAGGATTCAATATATGGGGAGCCTTAAAATTCCAGACAGGAAAGGACATCAGGAGATAGGAAAGAGGATTCAGTATATGGGGAGCCCTAAAATTCCAGACAGGAAAGGACATCAGGAGATAGGAAGGAGGATTCAGTATATGGGGAGCCCTAGAATTCCAGACAGGAAAGGACATCAGGAGATAGGAAAGAGGATTCAGTATATGGGGAGCCTTAAAATTCCAGACAGGAAAGGACATCAGGAGATAGGAAAGAGGATTCAGTATATGGGGAGCCCAAAAATTCCAGACAGGAAAGGACATCAGACATCCCCGGCCTCCCTTCGAAGAGAGAGATGAAAAGAATACAACAAGTGAATGTGAGCGCTCTCTCTCTCTCTCTCTCTCTCTCTCTCTCTCTCTCTCTCTCTCTCTCTCTCTCTCTCTCTCTCTCTCTCTCTCTCTCTCTCTCTCTCTCTCTCTCTCTCTTTCTCTCTTCTATTCATTCATTTTCTCTGTCTGTCTGCCTTTTCTGCCTTCCTTCTTACCTTCTCAGTTTTCGTTTTCTGCCTTCTTCGCCCTCTTTTCATCTTCTTTTCATACATTTGAACTTTCTTCTCCGTGTTTTCATGCCGACTTAGTGCGGCCCTGGTGGCCTTTTTATTTCGGTCAGTTCTCGACCTTTCAGAAAATCTCCTATATGTTATTCCTATGTGTTATTTATTTACTGTATCGCCTGACACCCCGCTCCTCTCCCTGCCCCATAACGTAAATCAAGAACAGCACTGTCTTCAGCCATCTGAATAACTGAATAGTTTAATCAGAAACCTGAGAGGTCAAAGAACAACCCCTTAGTGTGGGGGGACTGAGGAGATGGGGGTGGGAGGGGGGCAGGGGGTGGGGGAAAGGGAGGGAGAAGGGGGCCGGGGGGGGCAGGGGAGGCAGAGGGAAACGGGAGGGGAGGGGGAGCCTACTTGTGTTTCCAGGACTGTCCTACAGCATCGATCGCACTGCAGCCTGACTGTGGGAGTGGGTGTGTGTGTGTGGATGTGTACGGGGGGGGGGGGGGGGGGGGCTAGGGAGGAGGGAGGGGTCACCTGGACCTGGACCTGCTGTTGGCTACGATTTAAAGGCTCGTTGCGGTGTATTTCGTCTGTCTTGCTCCAAGAAATTATGACCGTTTTATCAGATGTATATATATATATATATATATATCGATAAAGCAGAGGCTCTCTCGGGCTTGGGTATTGTATCTCTACAGATTTGCGCGCGCGCGCGCGCGCGTGTGTGGTGTGTGTGTGTGTGTGTGTGTGTGTGTGTGTGTGTGTGTGTGTGTGTGTGTGAGTTTGTCTGTTCTTGCGTGCATGCGTGCGTGCGTGCATGCGTGCGGGTGGGCGCGCATGTGTGTGTGGGGGGCGGGGGGGGTGTCTGTCTGTCTGTGCGTGCATGCTTGCGTATGTGTGTGCGTGCGTGCCACTGTGTGTGAGTGTGTGTGTGTGTGTGTGTGTGTGTGTGTGTGTGTGTGTGTGTGTGTGTGTGTGTGTGTGTGTGACCTTCCTTTGCTTCCGGTTTCGAAATCGAATCCAAAACGTTGAGTGCCAGCAGCGTTCAGAGAAAAAGATCAAAAACACGCAAATGCTTCAAAACTGTGTTGTAAATTTTCGGTTAAGCTGCCTTTGTCCACATTGTGTTCGACTGAAATTGATTACTAATTAAATCAGTATCCAAGTGTGGCCGTTTATTGATCGGTTTCTGGTGGTGGCGGTGACAGTGGTTGTGGTGTGCGAGGATTATAGGGCAAGGTTCGTTGAATCGTTCTGCGCCAGAGCCTTTCTCCTTTTTCTTTCTTTTTCTTTCTTTCTTTCTTTCTTTCTTTCTTTTTTGTTTTTGTTTGTTTCTTTCTTTCGTTCGTTCTTTCTTCTTTTTCTTTTTTCTTTCTTTCTTTTTTTCTTTCTTTCTTTCTTTCTTCTTCTTCTTTTCTTCTTTCTTTCTTTCTTCCTTCCTTTTTTCTTTCTTTCTTTCTTTCTTCCTTCTCTCTTTTCTTCTTCCTTTCTTTCTTCTTTCTTCTTTCTTTTGCCTTTCTTCTCTCTTTTATTCTTTCTTTCTTCCTTCCTTCTTTCTTTCTGTCTTTCTTTCTTCTTTCTTTTCTTTCTTCCTTCCTTTCTTCTTTCTCTCCTGCTTTCTTTCCTCTTTTTTCTTTCTTTCTTTCTTTCATTCATTCTTTCTTTCTTTCTTTCTTTCTTCTTTCTTTCTTTTTCATTCTTTACTTCTTTCTAATTTTCAGTTTTGTTGTTGTTTTGTTTTTAAGTAGAGCACCAGTTGCACTCGCTTAGACCAAGAATTAATCCAAAGTGGCTCAGCAAGCTATGACGACTGTGGACGAGCATTCCCTGGCGAGTTGCGTGTGACCCTGATTCCCTGATAACCATATGCACTTGAACAGCATATAGTGCTTGGACAGCATAGAGTGCTTGGACAGTATATATTATAGTGCTTGGACAGTATATAGTCAGCCCGCTCCGACATCGCCGGGCGTATATATGTGCACTCGCGTTTATCTGTAGCCTGCCACCTGTTCTTCTGGCAGAATGGCCAGGGTCTTTTGCGTGCTACAGCTGCAACACTGGTTGCTGTGTGGGGGAGGGTGGGGATTGGGGGGGACGATACCGAAATACAGAATCAGCACAGAACGTTAACTCTGAAGAATAGAATTCTCCCGCCGCTTCTGCCGGGGATCAGACCCGCGAGTTCGAGTTCGAGTTCAGTGTTGCTTTACGTTCACGGAGCCCATACGGACAGTTTAAGGACAGGGAGCCTAGTATGGCCACTTCGACTTTCACACAGCTCCTGACCTCTTCGACTTTCACACAGCTCCTGACCTCTTCGACTTTCGCACAGCTCCTGACCTCTTCGACTTTCACACAGCTCCTGACCTCTTCGACTTTCGCACAGCTCCTGACCTCTTCGACTTTCACACAGCTCTGAGCTCTTCGACTTTCACACAGCTCTGAGCTCTTCGACTTTCACATAGCTCCTCTGAGCTCTTCGACTTTCACACAGTTTTGAGCTCTAAGAACCCGCGATCTAATTCCGATCATTTATATATCAAACTCTGTAGGGCTCTACCACTGAGTCATATATATCCCCGCCTCGAAATCAATTTTAACACGTTGCCATACACTCACTAGAATCACGAGTCTACTTGGATCCTGTTTTATCCTCTGGCGCAGTTGGCGATTAATTAGAAGCAGCTGTCGACAGCGGCCGGGTTTTGTTAACTTGGATCCCTTTAAGTAAACAGCTGCAGGTGGGTGGCGAAATGTACTCTTGTCACCGGACAGGGTGATAATTATGATCTCGCCATCGCATTCTGTCGTATGCCATGGAGAGGGTGCATTTGAAGAGGTGTGAACATGCTGTTAATTGTATTGCTTGTGTTTCTAGAAACAACGAACAAGGGAGTTAATTAGCGCTCGAAATACATAACACAAGTACAACAATAAAGACCTGAGTCGCGTACGGTAACGCTCACCTGGCATGCGTGTAAATACAAGGTACATAAACTCCACCAGAGGATGTACCTCTGGCAGGATGCCAAGGAGCCGTTAGAAGACTGTGTCATCTCACCTTCTGCAACCGTGGACATTACTCAAAGCACCTGAGGTTAAGATTAAGCGCACTTGAATTAACAGGGCCAAGCGAAACAGCTAGATCACTTAACAACCTAGAAGAACATGCCAAGCTATGGGTTGTCTTCAATAACAAACAAAAAAACTTTTCGAGAAGGATTGCGAAACGTTTTAAAACATGAATGACGTCACACGGGTAATTGGGTTGCTGAATACCTTCACAACTAATGTCCAGCTATGGGTTGTCTTCAATAATAAAAAATAAGCTTTTCGAGAGAGATTGCGAAACGTTCTAAAACCGGAATGACGTCACACGGATAATTGGGTTGCTTGCGGAATCGTGTACTGTCTGATCTCGATCCAAACGCATAAAATTTCAAAAGAACGCTAATTATAAGGACAAAAACACAGTCAGCAATCTAGAACGCTAGCAGCCATTTTCGTTTCAGATTTCTTTTACTGTCTGATCGCATTAAAATATTATTCGTCGAGCAGTGGTGGCACCCAGATATCAAACTTTTCAAGTTACTGTTGACGTAGCGATGATCGTGCTCTTCGCTATTTGTCGCCTAGATCGATTCGTGGCAGACATTTAGTCTCAGTCACAAAGTCCTACAAGAGAGGAGTTGTTGTTTTTTTAGGCGGTAGGGGGGGTGGGGGTGGGGGCGGGGGGGGGGGGGGCGGAGGAAGGGGGGGGGAGGTTGATGGAGTCTCTCAGCACTGTCATCAATCAGTCTGGCTTGCTGAGACTACTGACTTGGAGCCATCTTAGAACTGCGGGCCTTTGTACGCTATGCAAACAATCTCTCTCCCGATCATGTCTCCTCTTCCAAGTGTGACCCGTACGGGCAAGACGTGAAAGAGCCTCTCAGAAACAGGAAGCTGCGTGTCTCCGAATCAACAGACTGTACTTTACTTGGTTTTAATGTTGGTTATTCCAAAAACAGCGTCTGGTTAATAGCGACTTTAGGGGTTCCGTCGGGGTTCTTGAAGCGGTCGTGACGAGACTCACGTGGTCTTGTGTGTTCTCCATGGCATCGTTGTTTACAAGCCTGTCGTCAGGTTTGCATAGTTGTGTTCATAATCACCCCCCCCCCCCCCCCCACCTCTCTCTCTCTCTCTCTCTCTCTCTCTCTCTCTCTCTCTCTCTCTCTCTCTCTCTCTCTCTCTCTCTCTCTCTCTCTCTCTCTCTCTCTCTCATTCGCCACACCAGTCAGTGACAAAATATATATGAACCTCTCTCTTTGGCCACACCAATCTCTGTCTGTCTGTCTGTATTTCTCTCTCTCTCTCTCTCTCTCTCTCTCTCTCTCTCTCTCTCTCTCTCTCTCTCTCTCTCTCTCTCTCTCTCTCTCTCTCTCTCTCTCTCTCAAATCTCCTCCCTGAAATGCCTTGGCCGCGATTATTTTCATGGGAAAATAAACGGCTTCCGAGATACAGAAAACAGGGACATCCGCTAGGACATACAGTTATATCGATTTCCGTCCAGACCGACAGCTTGTGAAATTATTGGTCTTGGTAAATACTGATCTAACGCTCGTAATCACTATCGGCAAAATATTCTGAGATACATAACAGCATCGGTAACTGGCACGAACTTGTGGGTCTTGAGCATTTTACGCTCGTGTTGAGCAGCAGTGTACAAGAGTGTTACGAAATGGAGAGTTTAAATCCTTTTGCTTGCTTTAACGTTGATCAAAGTCCAATCTATGGGTGTTCATTATTATCAAAGTTGCTAGCGCGTACCTTATGCTGTTTAAGTGGCAAGGCTTTCCATGGAGTCCGACCTTCAGTCTGTTAGACCACGCGTCACTTTTGTGAGCTGGAACTGGAACGCTTTGGTACACGGAGACTCGATCGGGCTGTGCGCGCGTTGTGCATTCAATATCAGTCATGAACAAGCTCTCTCTCTCTCTCTCTCTCTCTCTCTCTCTCTCTCTCTCTCTCTCTCTCTCTCTCTCTCTCTCTCTCTCTCACACGCACGCACGCACGCACGCACACGCACACACACACCGACGTACATACACTCGCGCGCGAGCAAACACACACACACAACACACACACACACACACACACACACACACCACACACACACACACACACACACACACCACACACACACACACACACACACACCACACACACACACACACACCACACACACACACACACACACACACACACCATCAAATAGAATAACACACACACACACACACACACATACACAAATCAAATAATTATAACACTACCACACAAACACAAACACACTTTCTCTCTCTCTCTCTCTCTCTCTCTCTCTCTCTCTCTCTCTCCTCTCTCTCTCTCTCTCTCTCTCTCTCTCTCTCTCTCTCTCTCTCTCTCTCTCACACACACACACACACACACACACACACACACACACACTCATCAAATAATTATAACACACACACACACACACACACACACACACACACACACACACACACACAACACACACACACACACACACACCATACACAAATCAAATAATT
>JABMCL010002343.1:187500-195000 GCA_018857735.1 Alviniconcha marisindica
AGTTGATGTACAAAAAAAGAAAAGAAAAAAAGAAGAATTTTTGGTCATTCTTAACATTTTTGTACATCAGCTCTTTTTTGCCTGTCCACTTCTTCGCTTGCTGCTTCTTTTGTTGTCTATCTTCTTACACTTGAAGAAGACAAGTTTTGTCGAAAGCGCTTGTGTATTGTTGTTTCTTTGGGTTTCGTCGCATTGGTGAGTACCCTGGCCTGGATGTGTTCTACTTTGTCAACCTCACCAGCAGTTGTTCACTCATTCCTCGGGTCCCCCACTCACTCTCGTCTCCGCATCCCCAGAGTCGACCGAGGAAACAACAAAAGACACTTTGGGAGTCAGAACATAAATTTCCTGTGCTACACCTAACCTGTGGAACAGTTTGCGGCCATCACTTTGAGAGACCATAATTCGAAGGACTTTTTTTAAAATATATATTAAACAACTACATCAACAACAGCTAAGACCTACCTGTTCTTAGAAAATTAGATCTGCTCATACTGTGCACCAGTGACTCAGTCTTCTTTTTACCTTAATTTTTCTGTTGTTGTTGTTGTTGTTGTTTGTTTGTTTGTTTGTTTTGTTTATTGGTTTGCTCTCTCTCTCTCTCTCTCTCTCTCTCTCTCTCTCTCTCTCTCTCTCTCTCTCTCTCTCTCTCTCTCTCTCTCTCTCTCTCTCTCTCTCTCTATTTTATTTATTTATTTATTTTATCGCAATGAGCATGCTGATACAGTATGGACATAATATCCTTGCTGTGCAAGTGCTATCATCAAGCGCTGATTTGTATTATCATGTCGTGTGTTGGTTACCCTTGTTTGTGTCGCAAGCACTAATGTTATTATCAACACACAAAAATTGGATGTGTTGTTTACTAATGTATTGTCAATACAACACTGATATGTTGGTTGCCCTTGTTTGCGTCGCAAGCACTGATATTATTATCAATACAAAACTGTGATGGGTTGGTTATTCTTGTTTGTGCTACAAGCACTAATGTATTAGTAATACAATACTGATGTGTTGGTTGCCCTTGTTTGTACCGCAAGTACTAATATGCATTGTCTGTATTATCAATACGAAACTGATGAACTGGTTACCTCTGAACCGCAAGGACTAAAATGTATTATCAGTACGAAACTGATGAACTGGTTACATCCGAACCGCAAGCACTAAAATGTATTATCAGTACGAAACTGATGAACTGGTTACATCCGAACCGCAAGCACTAAAATGTATTATCAGTACGAAACTGATGAACTGGTTACATCCGAACCGCAAGCACTAAAATGTATTATCAGTACGAAACTGATGAACTGGTTACATCCGAACCGCAAGCACTAAAATGTATTATCACTGTGTGGTGTGTTTTGCTTACCGTTGTTAATGTTGCAAGTACTGGCTACGGTGTTGTCATAACAAAGTTTGTTGAAAGCGTTTGTTAATGTGTGCCGATGGCCCATGTCTTTGCTACAAAGCATTGCTGTCGTTAAAAGATGTGTCAGTGACCTTTGTTTACACTGCAAGCACTCAAGTCGTCATTGTTGTAATATATTTGATGAAGACCAGCTGTTTTTTCACATCCATCTTCACACAGCAGTCAAGTGTAGCAGATTTTTTTATCATTATTATTGTGTTGTAAGCACTGGAGTTGTCAGTAAAAGATGTTGTTGATGACTTTTGCTTATGCTGCCAGCACTGAAATTGTTATTATACATCTTGTCCATAGTTTATGCTGCAATCGGCAAAGTCGTTGATAAAAAAAAAATGTGTTGACGACCACGTTTTATGCTGCAAGCACTGAAATTGTCATTATAAAACCTGTTCATTGCCTTAGTTTATGCTGCAATCTCCCAAACCGGTAATAAAAAGATATATATATAAAAAGGAAGCGGGTGAGGGGGGGGGGGGGGGGGGGGGGACCATGTTTACGACGTCTGTTTATGCTGCAAGCACTAAAGTCGTTACGACCTGTTAATCGTTTTGCCGTGCAGCTCGAAAACTAATAGTGCCTGCAATGCATTATCGACCGGTTTTCTCTGCCTTCTGTTGCTGACTGCTGTGAACAGTCACCATTGTAAAGCATGACGAAGTTGAAGAGGCAGGATAATGTTGTTAGTGGATCTTTTTTCTGACTGAGTGGAAATCGTGACGTATCATCAGGTTTTTTTGTTTGTTTGTTGTTGTTGGTTGGGATTGTGTGTGTGTGTGTGTGTGTGTGTGTGTGTGTGTGTGTGTGTGTGTGTGTGTGTGTGTGTGTGTGTGTGTGTGTGTGTGTGTGCTGTCGTTTGTTGTTCTTGTTCTTGTATTAACCAGGTTATTCGTGTGTTGGCAGCAGACCGTCATGGTTTTGTATCTTGCTCAGCTGCAAATATGTGAAATGTAAATAATTATGGAGATATGCTAATCACTTACTGTTTTGGCTAGGTTGTATTTGCTGTTGAGTACCTTGTGTGTGGTAGAACTATGAGCCAGATTTTTTCACTGGAGGTTTGGTGACTTGTGTTTCGATCTGGTTCTGTGAATGTGTGATTCGTCCTGAGGTGACCTTTGCAGTTGACGGCGAGGTTTTTCACCGGTACTCCGATGTGCTTCCCCAGCTAAGGGCAAAGATCCATTCACCTGTTCTTTCGAATATTTCAAGTATATCGTTAATATGATTACAGAAAGGTAAACGCGCTCTGTCGGTGGATGTAAATAACAGCAAAGGGCAGCAACTTCACTCTAGGTCGTCCGTTAGCAGGAGGCTTCAGTTAGCTTCCTGCCCTACGGCGCTTTGGCCGAGGGCTCATTTGGAGATTATACAAGCACTTGAAATATTCTTTATTGAGAGACACTGACTGCTTTCCGGTTCTTTTATGCGTATGCCAGTGTCTGTAGCGAAAAGGAAAAATATCATATCACTACGACTATCCAAGCAAGGCTTCGTCGAAAAATGATTTATACAAATTATTTCTCCTTCATCTCTGCTGTGTCTGAGAGGCAGCGCTTTCTGCAGTAAGCCAGTGGAAACACTTTTTGCAGTACGCCAACGGCAACACTTTCTGCAGTACGCCAATGGCAACACTTTCTGCAGTACGCCAATGGCAACACTTTCTGCAGTACGCCAATGGCAACACTTTCTGCAGTACGCCAATGGCAACACTTTCTGCAGTACGCTAATGGCAAAGCTTACGGCATTACACCAGAGGCGACGCTTTTAGTAGTACGCTAATGGCAACGCTTTCTGCAGTACGCCAATGGCAACGCTTTCTGCAGTACGCCAATGGCAACACATTATGCAGTACGCCACAATAGGTCCGTTTTCGGCAGTGCTCCAGGCAACGCTTTCTGCAGTACGCTAGTGGCAACGTTTTGTACAGTACGCCACAATAGGTCCGTTTTGGGCGGTGCAAAGTCAACAATGGGGAAACTTGATGAAAACGTGTGGAATATATTCCACGAACACTGAAATACCATTACGGACTGAGCTGAGACATCAGGAGAGAATGATGGGGAGAGGAGATACCAGGAGAGAATGATGGGGAGAGGAGACATCAGGAGAGAATGATGGGGAGAGGAGACATCAGGAGAGAATGATAGGGAGAGGAGACACCAGGAGAGAATGATGGGGAGAGGAGACACCAGGAGAGAATGATGGGGAGAGGAGACACCAGGAGAGAATGATGGGGAGAGGAGACACCAGGAGAGAATGATGGGGAGAGGAGACACCAGGAGAGAATGATGGGGAGAGGAGACACCAGGAGAGAATGATGGGGAGAGGAGACACCAGGAGAGAATGATGGGGAGAGGAGACACCAGGAGAGAATGATGGGGAGAGGAGACATCAGGAGAGAATGATGGGGAGAGGAGACACCAGGAGAGAATGATGGGGGAGAGGAAACACCAGTAGAGAATGATGGGGGAGAGGAAACACCAGTAGAGAACGATGGGGAGAGGAGACACCACGAGAGAATGATGGGGAGAGGAGACACCACGAGAGAACGATGGGGAGAGGAGACACCACGAGAGAATGATGGGGAGAGGAGACACCACGAGAGAATGATGGGGACCAGGAGAGAATGATGGGGAGAGGAGACATCAGGTGAGAATGATGGGGAGAGGAGACATCAGGTGAGAATGATGGGGAGAGGAGACATCAGGAGAGAATGATGGGGAGAGGAGAGACCAGGTAGAGAATGATGGGGCGAGGAGACACCAGGAGAGAATGATGGGGAGAGGAGACACAAGTAGAGAATGATGGGAGAGAAGACACCAGAACAAGGCTGTGGCCCAGCTCATGACGTCAGTTAACTCCTTTTTTCTCTCCTCCGTTCCAACTCGCTTGCCAGCCGGCTCCCCGTCGACGTGACTGACGCACGTGCTGTCTGTACACTGCGCGTACGAACCGCGCGCGTCTTTCACGCTGGTGTACACTCAGTGACGCGCATGCGGGTAATTTAGGGTCGGTTTAGAGCGCTCCAGTGAACGTACACGTTTGCGAAGTGGTTTCAAGTGTTCATTTCCACTTTTTTTTACTGGGAGTATAATGTCAAGAGGTGAACCTTCTTCTGCCTCGGCAGAAAAACGCAAGGACTTTTGAATCGGTTCGACGATGACTGACTGCACGAAGCGACTCGGACCGAAACAAAAAAGGCTGCTTCTATTTTTAACGCACAGATGTATCGGCGGTGGGCTGCTTCCAGTCACCTACTTCATGCGTGGATCAAATAGCTTGGGTTTTTCTTTGGTTTTTTAACTTGTTCTAAATACTGGCTATAATTGTATTGTTAAAATAGAACAGCTCTAGAGAAATGTATTCACCTATACGACAACACATAAAGAACAATTAAAGACACAAGCGCTTTCGACACATAGTCTTCGTCTGGTGTGAGAAGAGAAAATTGTGTTGTTTTTGTATTGTATAATTGTATTGATTTTTGCAATTGAAAGGCAAGCGTTTCAGTGTGCTGCTGTGTTAAACTGCGCTATGCAATGAGGCTGCGATTTATTAATACACAGCCGTGGAGAAAACTAATACACAGATTCGTTTCTCAGGCTTTTAACGCCGAGGTGTTCCTGAGGACTTATGCTGGCTTGCTGGTGAGATCCCGGGGTGCTGGGGAGGAGGAAGAGAGATCTAACGGCACTGCCATTCCCAGAATGATTCTGCATTAAGATGGGGAGTGGGGTCTCCCTTTTGATTTTCACTGACTGATTGTGGGGTAAAGTCACCAGACAGTGTCCCCCGTCTTGGTTTTGACCGTGTATCACCAGCACGAACCCCAAGGTTTCAGTAAAATGTTGTTATGCACTGCGTATTTAGCCCATGTAGGACTATCTTCAGCCATGTTTAAGCTCCTTGTGTAACAGCATCCACTACCTCCAAAAATGGAAATACGTCCTCCGAAAACGGCGTGTGGCGGGGTAATAAATAAAAAATAAATAAAATATTTTTAAACCATCACACACAGAATCATCTCATGCTATGGAATCCGTTCATTTTGTCAATAAACTGTTGCATGTAGACCGGTGACCCCCAGAGTGCTCAGCTGGGGAATTCCCCAACATTAACAACAACTAGATAGTGATGATAATAAATGCATTTCTAATGCGACAACATTAACAACAACTAGATAGTGATGATAATAAATGCATTTCTAATGCGACAACATTAACAACAACTAGATAGTGATGATAATAAATGCGTTTCTAATGCGACAACATTAACAACAACTAGATAGTGGTGATAATAAATGCGTTTCTAATCGAAACATTAACAACACTAGATGTGATGATAATAAATGCATTTCTAATGCGAAAACATTAAAAACTAGATAGTGTGATAATAATGCGTTTCTAATGCGACAACATTAACAACACTAGAAAAGTGGTGATAATAAATGCGTTTCTAATGCGACAACATTAACAACAACTAGATAGTGATGATAATAAATGCGTTTCTAATGCGACAACATTAACAACAACTACATAGTGGTGATAATAAATGCGTTTCTAATGCGACAACATTAACAACAACTAGATAGTGATGATAATAAATGCGTTTCTAATGCGACAACATTAACAACAACTAGATAGTGATGATAATAAATGCGTTTCTAATGCGACAACATTAACAACAACTAGATAGTGATGATAATAAATGCATTTCTAATGCGACAACATTAACAACAACTAGATAGTGATGATAATAAATGCATTTCTAATGCGCCGAAATTACCTAGTATGATATAAAAACATGTGTGAGCTAAAGCGAAACTTTAAAATTTGTGTTAAAATGTGCTTTCTTTGCAAAACAACTTCAGCAACCAGATTGATCCAAATAAAGGGTTTTAATGGACAGAGTATTTACAACAAAATGTGGTGGAAAATGGATGCGTTTCAAACGACAACATTAACAACAACTAGATAGTGATGATAATAAATGCGTTTCTAATGCGACAACATTAACAACAACTAGATAGTGATGATAATAAATGCATTTCTAATGCGACAACATTAACAACAACTAGATAGTGATGATAATAAATGCATTTCTAATGCGACAACATTAACAACAACTAGATAGTGATGATAATAAATGCATTTCTAATGCGACAACATTAACAACAACTAGATAGTGATGATAATAAATGCATTTCTAATGCGACAACATTAACAACACTAGATAGTGATGATAATAAATGCATTTCTAATGCGACAACATTAACAACTAGATAGTGATGATAATAAATGCGTTTCTAATGCGACAACATTAACAATAACTAGATAGTGGTGATAATAAATGCGTTTCTAATGCGACAACATTAACAACACTAGATAGTGATGATAAAAATGCGTTTCTAATGCGACAACATTAACAACAACTACATAGTGGTGATAATAAATGCGTTTCTAATGCGACAAATTAACAACAACTAGATAGTGATGATAATAAATGCGTTTCTAATGCGACAACATTAACAACAACTAGATAGTGATGATAATAAATGCTTTCTAATGCGACAACATTAACAACAACTAGATAGTGATGATAATAAATGCATTTCTAATGCGACAACATTAACAACAACTAGATAGTGATGATAATAAATGCATTTCTAATGCGCCGAATCCCTCTATGACTATAGATACATGTGTGAGGCTCAAAGCAGAAACATTATTTGTGTTAAAATGTGCTTTCTCTCACGTAAACAACTTCAGCAACCAGCCAGTCTCCAACATATCTGGATATGACAGAGTATTTATGGAAATGTTTGGATATGGATCGCGATCATTCGGTACGCCATATCTTCTTGTACGTGATAGGTTCATCGTGGTAGCTTAAACAAAAATGTTGGGTGACTGTTATAATGCTTTGTATGGTTTAAGTTTTGAAAAGTAATATACAGTAGCTCAGCGGTCTGGTAATACAAGTATGGCATGAATCGCTACGCCCCACACCCCTTCACCCCAGACTCCTCCTCCTTCCCCCATAAGTTATGCTCCATTCTATCCATAGTGGGTCAT
>JABMCL010002343.1:200000-202500 GCA_018857735.1 Alviniconcha marisindica
ATAATTTGAGCTGTCTGTTACAGACCTACTGCCGTCTTTTGAGCATAGTCGAAAAACTGTTCGTTAGCTGACAGCTTTTCGTGACCTTTGGCGTCATCAGCTATATCAGTGGTTGGAGGAAGGATGTCGTAAACCAGTACTTGGAGTTTGGCTCTTCCTCTCGGGCCGTCATATTCACGTCCGCAACTGGACATTTATTAACCCGTACGATAAAGCTTTACGAAGACTACGTGCATTGACAACAACAAATCCAGTTTACACAATCATTAGGTTTGACAACCAGTGTCGCGGCCATGTCTCGGGCCTGTAATCCGCAAAGGTTGTAATTTTCATAACATCTGCCGTATTTCCTTCGGTGTGGAGAAAATGGGAGACCTATTTGTGTCACAACGTTGCTATGATTGCAGAGACGTCTGCCTGACTTATGCCCCTTGTCGCGTAATTCCTTGGAGTTAATGTCCTTTGAGTGAAGGACGTGTGGCTAATATGAAAACGACAGGGGGTCCCCACAACGTGCGAGAAAATTCAATGAAACGCTTCTCTCGGGGGCAAAAATGATGGTGGTGGTGGGGAGTTTGCCTTTTTTGTTGTTGTTTTGTTTTGCTGTTGTTGTTGTTGCTGTTTTTGTTTATTTGTTTGTTTGTTTTTGATCGTGATTGTTTGATGTTGGTTGTGTTTTTGTCCCCCCCCCCCTTCTCTCTCTCTCTCTCTCTCTCTCTCTCTCTCTCTCTCTCTCTCTCTCTCTGGCTGCCTCTTCTCATTTATTATGGGTCTGATTTAGGTCTACACTTAATGTTCTTACTTTCATTATCTACATTTCTTAATGTTGTTGTTGTTGTTTGTTTTGTGTTGTTGTTGTTGTTGTTATTTATTTGTTTGTGTGTGTGTGTGTGTGTGTGTGTGTGTGTGCGTGCGTGCGTGCGTGCGTGCGTGCGTGCGTGCGTGCGTGCGTGCGTGCGTGCGTGCGTGCGTGTGAGTGTGTGTGCGTGCGTGCGTGTGTGTGTGTGTATGTGTGTGTGTGTGTGTGTGTGTGTGTGTGTGTGTGTGTGTGTGAGAGAGGAGAGAGAGAGAGAGAGAGAGAGAGAGAGAGAGAGAAATTGTCATTTGAATATTTTGTTGTCCATCATGTATGTGAACCGTATTTTTGGTCATCGTAATCAAAATTTCCGCTTTCGTCGTGTTTTGGCCCCGATTTTGAGATCATCATCGTCGTCGTCATCATCATTACTATGATAGTCATTGTTGTTACTGTTATTTCTATATTCAACCTGTTGTCATGTAGACTGGCGAAGACTGATTGTAAGAATAGGCAACTGCCTAAAATCTTAATCCTTGTGTAATAAAGTTCTAAGTCCTGATCTCTCTCTCTCTCTCTCTCTCTCTCTCTCTCTCTCTCTCTCTCTCTCTCTCTCTCTCTCTCTCTCTCTCTCTCTCTCTCTCTCTCTCTCTCTCTCTCTCTCGTTAAATTTCGTGTTTTGTCCATCTCGCTGGTCCGCGAGTAACTGCAGGCTCATCGAGTCGTTTCATTACGTTTCGCTCCGCTAGTCATATAATGCAGCTGCCTGCAAACCAGGAGCCAGCTAGAACTCTTCTTTATGGGTGTAGAGATCGAAGGAGACTGACGCATTAAAAGCTCGTTAAGCTTATGCGATCAGTTCGAGTTCAAGGCGGAGGATGAGGTTGAATATAGATTAGTTATTTTCGACTTCAAGACTGCGTCGGGGTGGTGTGTGTGTGGGGGTGGGGGGGGGGGGGGGGGGGGGGGTGTCAGTGTGTGTGTGTGTGTGTGTGTGTGTGTGTGTGTGTGTGTGTGTGTGTGTGTGTGTGTGTGTGTGTGTGTGTGTGTGTGTGTGTGTGTGTGTGTGTGTGTGTGTGTGTGTGTTTCAGGAGGGGGTGTCTTTCTGTCTGTCTGTATCTGTGAAAGTCAGACAGACAGAGAGTGGGAGACTGAATGGGGTAACTTGCTCTTGTCTCAAATCCGTCTCTTCTTTCTCTGTTAAAAAGAAAGAAAAAGCACCAGTTTGACAAGACCCTCCAAAATAATACTACGTATTCAAATTTCTAGTCACAAAGCCTTGACGTTGACTACCTTGGTTTGTGTCTGACCTAGCGACCGAGACGAAAACCAAGAAGAAGAAGAAGAAGAAGAAGAAGAAATGGTACTAGTTCAGTCCGTGCCGTTCCATATTCCATTCCGGTTTTCATTGCCGAGAGCGTTAAAGGGAGATAACCGTTTGTCTCGGGTCGTGCCAATCCCGATAACTCCGAATGCAGGCGAGCGTGAGTTGCAGGACGACGGGGCAACTACGCGATTTCGCTCCTCGCTGTCGCTAGACGCTATGATGATAGTCATGGAGTCAGCCCCCTGTCATCACGACAGTATCATGGAAAAATGTCCGCTGAAATTGGAGCTTCTGGAATTGCGCGCCCAACGCAGGATCAGTGTGCTCTGCCTCGACTGATTTCAGTATTGAAGGCCGCTATCGAGCTGCTGTCACAG
>JABMCL010002343.1:207500-220000 GCA_018857735.1 Alviniconcha marisindica
CATATTCGCATTTATCTTACTGTCCTTCATATTAGCTCTATTTGTAGTTTGCTAAGTTTTAAATAGCAATGATTGCTTTCATTCTCACTTTGTTTGGGGGGCCATTATTTCTATTCTAGTTCGCTGTATTGATTATTTTCTGTGTTTGTCATCAGGGACAGATGTGTCGGAAGAAAAAAGAAAAGAAAGAAAGAAACGCTTGTTCTCAAATCTTTATCCTTGTTTAATAAAGTATTATCTTTTTGTTCTTCGTTCTTTCCGTCTTGCTGGAAAACAGATGGTCATTGGAGTACGATTAAAAGCGATTTAGCACCGCTGCGAGAGAGTATATATACGCAATGGTTATATTGCTAACTTCTCGCCTTCATTCCCCCCTCCTCCTCCACCTCCCCCTCCTCTTTTTTCCCTCTCCACCTCCGCCCACACCCCTCTCTCTCACACACACAAGGCTTTGTTGCTGAGTTCCATACACGTCCTTCTCGAGGTTTTTCTTCAGTTGTCACAGACTGATGAGCTCATGCAGTTTTTAGTGGTCGCTGGGGCCTTGAGTGACAGGCTCTCCGGGGCTGCGAGGGGGGACAGCAATGAAAATTGCTTCCTTGGCTCAAGAGAGACTCCTCGACTTAAGTCTTAAGACAACTCGAAGGAATTCTCCATGGAAAAAGTCAGTATCCAGAAAAAGAAGAATTTCTCTCCCTCGGTGCCTGGTGCGTCGCCCGCCCCCCCCCCCCCCCCCCCCACCCCTCTCCTCCCTCCCCCCTCCACCCATCCTCCCTTCCCTGCCCCCCGTCAAACACTGTTTTGTGTCGTGGCGGATTTAGTGAGAATTAATTTCCGGTGTTTCTGGTTTGGTTTCGTACTGGTGTGACGTTCACCCTGTGAGGTGAAAGGAACCAATCAAAGAGCCATTTGTACAGAGCGAGCATGTCCTGTGGGTCGGTTTATTTTATATATATACTTTAGCTGCTTTGCCAAAGTAGCACTGATGAGAGTGTTTTCGCTTGCAAGTCAGATTTGTATAATTTACAGCTGCACGACCATTCATCTCCCGCTGTCTGAAGTAATGTTCCAGTTGCTCGGAAAACGATGCATACCGACTGGAGTCAGCTCCCTTTACGAGAAAGTAATGACCACCCTTTCTTTACAGCAGGTGTCCCAAGGTCTGAAGCGACCAAGAAACTTGACTTTGATTTTATCTGGCAAATAATGGTCTCGATCGACCCAGCTTGCGAAACGGGCAACACGCTGGGATTTTTACGTGAAACAATTTGCTGTACAGAAGCTTTCAGATCAAGTCTTACGGCTTCCCTGAACTAATTCTCGCGGGCTTCACAACAAACTAATTCTCGCGGGCTTCACAACAAACTAATTATCGCTGGCTTCACAACAAATTCTCGGGGGCTTCATAACAGGTTCTGGTCCCGCGCCGTAGTAATCCATTCGCAGTTACGGTGTTTGTTTGTTTTTGTTGTTTCCCGTTGTTGTTTGTTTGTATGCTGTTGTTGTTGGGTTGTGTGGGTGTTGTTGTTGTTGTTGTTGCTGTTGTTGTTTTGGAAGGGGTTGTTTATTGGTTATTGTTGTTTGTTGTGTATATGTGTGTGTTGTTGCTGTTGTTATTGGGTGGTGGTGGTGGTGGTGGTGGTGGTGGTGGTGGTGTGTGTGTGTGTGTGTGTGTGTGTGTGTGTGTGTGTGTGTGTGTGTGTGTGTGTGTGTGTTGTTGTTATTGGTGGTGGTGGTGGTGGTGGTGTTTAAGAGGGGGTTGTTTGGTTGTTGTTTGTGGTGGTCGTTTTGTTGTGTGTTGCTGTTTTGGAAGGGGTTGTTTGCTTCTTCTTCTTCTTCTTCTTTTTATTTTATTTTATTTTTTATTTTTTTATTTTAAGGGTTTTGTTGTTGGGTCGGGGGTTAAGGGGTGGGGAGATGGGGGCGTTTCCTTGTTACAGTTGTTACTCCTACTGTATAAATAGGTTGCAACAACCAAATAGCGCTGGTCGTACACTACGTCGATGGATATCATATAACGTTCTATAAAAGGATTCAGTCTCTGAATCAGAATCACGTGCGATATGAGCGCAGTGAGTCTACGTGAGATCAGAGAAAAGAGCTATATAAAAGCGATCAATAATCATAATATAATTATGCTGTTGTTCGAACGGCAGATTCCTTCCGCGGGAGTTTTGTCGTTTGCAGGTGGAGGCAAACAGAGCGAACATGTCCCGTGGGTCGGTTTGTTTTCTACATACTCTATCCGCTTCGCTAAATAACACTGACGGGAGGTGTTTTCGCTTGCAAATGAGATTTTTATAATTTACAGCTGCACGACGAATATTCGTCTTCCGCTGTTTGTAGCAATGGTCGTGTTTCGCGGATAATTATCAGTTGTATTTATTCCTGTCGTTTCAGTTGGCGGTCTGGGGTGCTTCAGGTGCACGTCCATCAACCACAACAATCCTGACTGCGAGGATTCCTTCAACAACACGCAGAAGTTCTGGGAGGGAGACTGCTGGGCTTTGCGCAAAGGGCGCATGGGCACCTTCCCGGGCACGGAGTGCATCAAGATGATTGCTGAAGATGGTATGTCGTTGTCCCTTGTAGTGGGTTCACACGATCGCAGAAGTTTGCAACTTTCCAAAAGTTGCATATCTTTTGCAACTTTTTGAAAGAACAAACGTACGACAAAAAGATGAGTTGAATCAAGCTTCTTCTTTTTTTCGCTATTTTTTTTTCTTTTCTTTTTTTTTGGTGGGGGGGGGGGTGGTATATGCTTCTTCCACGCAGAGTTATCTCCGGAAAGAGGTGTTGGCGGGGCCCGTGATCCCAGGAGGTGGAGGTCATCCAGAGAGAGTAAACTGTGGGAAGGATTGGGGTCATCCAGAGGGAGTAAATTGTGGGAAGGATTAGGGTCATCCAGAAGGAGTAAATTGTGGGCGGGATTGTGGTCATCCAGAGGGAGTAAACTGTGGGAAGGATTGGGGTCATCCAGAGGGAGTAAATTGTTGGCGGGATTGGGGTCATCCAGAGGGAGTAAACTGTGGGAAGGATTGGGGTCATCCAGAGAGGGGTAAATTGTGGCGGGATTGGGGTCATCCAGAGGGAGTAAATTGTGGGAAGGATTGGGGTCATCCAGAAAGAGTAAATTGTGGGCGGGATTGGGGTCATCCAAAGGGAGTAAATTGTGGGCGGATTGGGGTCATCCAGAGGGAGTAAATAAGGGCGGGATTGGGGTCATCCAGAGGGAGTCAAATGTGGGAATGATTGGGGTCATCAAGAGAGGAAAGTGTGGGGAAGATTGGGGTCACCGAGAAGGAGTAAAATGTAGGCACGATTGGAGTGATCCAGAGGGAATAAGATGTGGGCGGGATTTGGGGTCATCCAAAGGGAGTATATTGTAAACGGGATTGGGGTCATCCAGAGAGAGTAAACTGTGGGAAGGATTGGGGTCATCCAGAGGGAGTAAATTGTTCGATGGATGGGGGTCATCTAGAGAGAGTAAAAACATTTGTTTGGAGGGATGGGGTCATCCAGAGAGAGTAAAAACTTTTTTTGGAGGGATGGGGTCATCCACAGGGAGTCAATTGTTGGAGGGATGGGGTCATCCACAGGGAGTAAATTGTTGGAGGGATGGGGTCATCCACAGGGAGTAAATTGTTGGAGGGATGGGGTCATCCAGAGAGAGTCAATTGTTGGAGGGATGGGGTCATCCAGAGGGAGTAAATTGTTGGAGGGATCGGGTCATCCACAGGGAGTAAGCTGTGAGCATGACTGGAGTAATCCAGAGCGAGTATGCTATGAGCGGGATTGGGGCTACCCAGAGGGAATAAGCTGTGAGCGGAAATGGAGTCATCCAGAGAGAGTAAATTGCTGGAGGGATGGGGTCATCCAGAGGGAGTAAGCTGCGGGAGGGATTGGCCCAAAAGGAACTGACGAACGTGAGAGTCTCGGCGGATCCGGATTTATTTGATTTCAAGGGGGCCGTTGACATACTTGTATCAATGGGATTAGTTTTGAATGTGTGTCTGAAGTCCTTACAGTTGACGGGTTGGTAAAGTTATGTGTAACTGTGATTCGCCCGTCGTGCGTGCGTGCGTGCGTGCGTGCGTGCGTGCGTGCGTGCGTGCGTGCGTGCGTGCGTGCGTGCGTGCGTGCGTGCGTGCGTGTGTGTGTGTGTGTGTGTGTGTGTGTGTGTCTGTTTGTCTGTCTGTCTGTCTGTCTGCCTGTCTATCGGTTCTGTTCGTCTGTGTCTTCTGTCTGTGTGTCTGTCTGTGTCTGTATGTGTGTGTCTGTGTGAAAGGGATAATAAGTTCAAAGGGCTTTTGTAGCTGCTATGGGTCATATGTCCAGGCATTTTGTTACGACGGCAGTCTGTAAATGTTTAGTGGTTGCAGAGGGAGCTGAGGAAGTGGGTGCGGATGACGGTTTATGCGAGCAATTCGCTAACTCGTGTATTTTGTGCTATCCAGTGCAGTGCAGTACCTATTTTCCGTTAGTTAGGAAAAAGGGAAAAGAGCACGATAGATGGGAGCACAGATCCCGAGACGAAGGCCTCTTGGCAGTCGTTATGGATCTTTGCTGGGAAAGAAATTCATGAAACTTATCTCCATGAATCCATACTTTCCCCTCAGTGAGTCCTGCGAGCTGTCGCATCTACATTTTATCTCGATTTCATTTGGGCTGCATCCCAAAATTATTGCCTTGATGGATGTGTGTGTGTGTGTGTGTGTGTGTGTGTGTGTGTGTGTGTGTGTGTGTGTGTGTGTGTGTGTGTGTGTGTGTGTGTGTGTGTGTGTGTGTGTGTGTGTGTGTGTGTGTGTTACTTGAAATTGCAAAACTGTCTGTGTGCCGGTAAAAAGCCGCTTTCATATTCCGACTTGACTAATGGTATGCGTCCGCACAGTCCAGTAACTCCTTGAAAGGTCGTTTCGATGGATCTTGTTTCCATGAATATTCATTTCCTAAATAATGTATTAATTTAGGGAATGTTCAATGCAACTGAAATTTGGATTACTTCCATTTGTGAAATGAGGTCTTGTGGAAGCTATTTCGTCCTTCTTCCCTTCGGAGCAACCCTTAGAGGGCTCTTGCTGGGGTTAGAAGCTATATTTACTTTCTCATAAGAACAGCTCTCTCTCTCTCTCTCTCTCTCTCTCTCTCTCTCTCTCCTCTCTCTCTCTCTCTCTCTCTCTCTCTCTCTCTCTCTCTCTCTCTCTCTCTCTCGCTCTCTCTCTCCCTCTCTTTCTCTTTTCTGTCCTCCTCCTCCTCCTCCTCCTCCTCTCTCCTCCTCTCTCTCTCTCTCTCTCTCTCTCTCTCTCTCTCTCTCTCTCTCTCTCTCTCTCTCTCTCTCTCTCTCTCTCTCTCTCTCTCTCTTCTTCTTCTTCTTCCTGCTCCCATTTTCTTCAACCCTCAGAAGTCCAGTAACCTTCAACATCTTCCCCAGGGCATTTGCTAAATGGCAGATTTCGTCTCGCCATCCATCCGAAGAAATTGTGCTGTTTCTTGGCTGTTTGGGGGATGAAAGAATAAATGCATCTCCCATGTTCTTTCTACAAGCCCTTTGGGACCAGCCGCTGAAACAGAAGAAAGAAGGCTTTCAGTGTTAACTATTGATGCACTGTACAGGAGTTCATTGGTAAAAGCGCTGGTCAGTTGAAGACGACAGATACCGGGTTTAGCCTTGCCTTCACCACTCGAAGCAAGACAAAAAACACAGACAACTCCTGATCCGCGATCCATCCTGGCTGTCCAGCCAGAGCTGTATGAGACCAGACTGCGCAGGCTGTGATGGACGAGACTGTCAAAGAATCCAGTCCCCAGACTCCATGAATCTGGCCGCCATCCGTCCCGTTGCTATATCCGTCCTCAGCCAAAGTCCTTTCCCTGGCGTACTGTCTCTGCTTCGTCCAAAGACCTTGCCGTAGTGTACGGTCTTTGCTTCAGCCCAAGACCTTGCCGTAGGGTACTGTCTTCGCTTCTACCAACGACATTCCCGTTGTTACTGTCTTCGTTTCCGCCAAAGACGTTTCCTGTAGGGTGCTGTCTTTGCCTCAGCCGAAGACCTTCCCGTCGTTACCGTCTTTGCCTCAGCCGAAGACCTTCCCATCGTTAGTGTCTTTGCTTCAGCCGAAGACCTTCCCGTCGTTACTGTCTTTACCTCAGCCGAAGACCTTCCCGTCGTTACTGTCTTTACCTCAGCCGAAGACCTTCCCGTCGTTACTGTCTTTGCCTCAGCCGAAGACCTTCCCGTCGTTACTGTCTTTACCTCAGCCGAAGACCTTCCCGTCGTTACTGTCTTTACCTCAGCCGAAGACCTTCCCGTCGTTACTGTCTTTGCCTCAGCCGAAGACCTTCCCGTCGTTACTGTCTTCGCTTCAACCAAAGACGTTTCCTGTAGGGTACTGTCTTCGCTTCAGCCAAAGACCTTCCCCTGGGGCACTGTCTTAATTTGCTTCAACTAAAAACGTTTCGATAGGGTACTGTCTTTGCTTCAGCCAAAGACATTTGCGTGGGGTACTGTCTGCTTAAACCAAAGACCTTCCTGTTGGTACTGTCTTTGCTTCATCCAAAGACCATTCCGTAAGGTACCGTCTTCGCTTCAGCCAAAGGCCTTCCGTGGGGTTACTGTATTTGCTTCAACCAAAGACCTTCCGTAGGTACCGTCTTCGCTTCAACCTTGTCGTCGTCCATACGCCCACACTCGGGGACGGGTGGTAGTCGAGGCGAGTGCTGGTGTCGGCTTGGACACCCATCCATCATCAGTGGCCTTGACAGCAAGTCCTGACCGCTTTCGGGACCAGTTTAATGGAAACCAGCCTCTGGGTGTCTGGGTGCCTAAGCCGTGACAACTGCATATATAGGCACTTTCCACGCGTCTTCAGCTATTCATATCGTCAGCAATACGACAGTTCGGGTGTTTATGTATTATATGAAACACAGAGTTTTCCCGGAGTGTTTTATGTCACGATGCGAATCCCATGACGGCTGGTGACTCGAGGGATGAAGACGTTTCTCGCACATCGCGTCTGCGGTTTGAATGGATGTTACTTGTTGACGTCGTTATTTCCATATTTATGATCCCAGCGGGTCTTTCACAAATATCAATTGAATAGCCTAGGTTCCCCCGACACTGAGGCCGATTTATTCGCTTCATTCGAAGGCATGAAAGGTGGTCCGTCACGAAGGTAGTACACCCATTGTAAACTATGCGGGGTGACAATGCATAGTAAGCTGACGTCACACCTAGCAGTCAGTAACAAAGCTACCACACCCATTGTAAACTATGGGGAGTGACAATGTATAGTAAGCTGACGTCACACCTAGCAGTCAGCAACAAAGCTACTACACCCATTGTAAACTATGTGGAGTGACAATGCATAGTAATCTGACGTCACACCTAGCAGTCAGTAACAAAGCTACTACACCCATTGTAAACTATGGGGAGTGACAATGCATAGTAAGTTGACGTCACGCCCAACAGTCAGCAACAAAGCTACTACACCCATTGTAAACTATGCGGACAGATAGTAATTTGAATAGTAAGTTAAGTTCAATAGTAAGTAGAAGAACACACAGCAGACAGCCACAGAGCTTCTACACCCCATTGTAAGCTATGCGGAGTAGCAATGCAGAGCACAACCTGCGTCATGTCACGATTTCAAGTGCGATTTTACAGTTAAATCACACTTTGGAGTGCATCATTATATTGGCTATGACACAGTAGTCGGTTTGTTTGAATTGCAGAATTCGTTTTTCGGGACGATTTTTCTTTTTCTCTCTCCTGAATTACAGATCTACTTCAGTCCAAAGAAAAACCGTCCAACTAAAACTACTAAGGCAGAATTTCTGGCTGTCAGAGAACCATGCAAAATTGTCATTCTGACTCGACGCACTCCGGACTTGAAGCAGTGAACATTTAATAACAGCGGGTTTTCAGCAGAGGTCTTCTTCTTCTTCTTCTTCTTCTTCTTCTTCTTCTTCTTCTTCTTCTTCTTCTTCCATCTGTTATATCTCACCGCTGGTAGACGATCATGAGAGGAGGAAAGCGAAGGGACAAAGAAGAACCCGCTGTGTGTGTGCTGATTGGACTGACCCATCAGATTGTACAACGTGCGGTACTGTTACAAGACAACTAGGCACACTGAAGCGGCTATCTGTGTGAAATCATGCTTTGAAACCTAGCTGACGGCTTCACAGTCCCAAAGCAAGACCTTCGGATGATCGAGACTATAACCCAAGGTCCCCCGTGTGTTGTATACGCGCCCAGAAGGATCACATGCTAAAGACTGTGCAGTCAGTGTCAGAGTTCGGTGGGTTATGAAAACAGCCAAACAACCCAGCATGCACTAATAGTGTCAGTCTTCAAAATGTTGAAGTTGGACACTATGCGGAAGAGCGGAAGAACGGGAAGTAGACCTTTGGTAGCTTCCGGTGTTGCTGAGGCTGAGACCTCTCAGAGAGATCTCTCTAGCCGGGATCAAGTAGACTGAATTAAGAGCACGAGTCTGAAGCTGAGACCTGATAGAGAGATCTCTCTGGCGGCAGGGATCAAGCAGACTGAGTTAAAACCACGAGTCTGAAGTGTTTCATTTTCTACATGTGAAGGTGCTTCTGTTTCAGTGAAGGCTGATGCCAGTGAGGTTTTGGGACGGATGGTATCTATTCATGTACACGCCGTTTCTGTACATTTATGAAGATTCTCTTCTGATCGAGAAATCCACACACAAGGGAGTTAATCAACGCTCAAAATGCATAACAAAAGGTACAACAACAAAGACCAGAGTTGCCTACGGTAACTCTCAGCTGGCATGCGTGTACGTGAACTCAAAGGTACATCCTCTAGAAATCAGCCTGGCACTTCACCGAGCAGCCTCTTGAAGTATTGCCCGATTGCTCCATATGTGTGCATCCCCCATAGCCCGTTCCGGTCCGCATTACTGATCATTTCCTTATACCTCTTCCCCGGAAACTGAAATAGCCGCAAGGAGGAGTTAATTCAGACAGTGGAAGGGTCTACCGAATTTGTGCATGGGTCTCTTCGCCCTCGTGTGTTATTCCAGAGACTTCGCTGCCCGTGAGGGGCGGCTCGTGCAAACAGAAGTGAACTTTGCTCTGTTTTTCCATCTTCAGGCCCGCGTATGCCGTCTGTTCCAGAGAGCACTTCCACGAAACGACTCTACGTGTACATCTTCGGTCGGTGTGCCTCTGCTAACCACACAAGTGTGCCAGTCTTTGGCCTAGTCTTTGCTTTCTGTCCTGGCCCCTATAGCGGGTTCATGATGCGGCAGTAGTTGCGTGCTTCTTGATTCTGCGCTGGCTCTCCTTACTTCTCTCCTCTCTCTCTCTCTCTCTCTCTCTTCTTTCTCTCTCTCTCTCTCTCTCTCTCTCTCTCTCTCTCTCTCTCTCTCTCTCTCTCTCTCTCTCTCTCTCTCTCTCTCTCTCTCTCTCTCTCTCTCTCATCTCCTCACTCACTCACTCACTCACCACACACACACACACACACACACACACACACACACACACACACAACACACACACACACACACACACACACACACACACACATACCACTCACACACACAACACACTACACACACACACACACACACACAACACACACACACACACACACACACACACACACACACACACACACACACACACACACACACACACACACACACACACACACACACACACACACACACACACACACACACACACACACACACACACACACACACACACACACACACACACACACACACACACACACACAGGCGCGAGCGCGCACGGGGAGGGAACGGGAGGGGGGGAAGCATTTGTCAAATATTTCGGTCACAACCGGTCCGATTCCGTCCAGCTTTCTTAAGATCCTGACCTCTTTTGTCATGTTACAAGGCAGTGGTCCCTTGTTCTACATGAAGCCACAGTATGAATGGTGCTTAGATCCCTCGAGAGATGGGAGGGGGGGGGGTCCGGGTGTGTGGTTGTGTGTGTGACAGTGCTGCTGCTGTCATTTATTTCATTTAGGATCACCCGAGAGGAGAGAGGAGAGAAGAGAGAGAGAGAGAGAGAGAGAGAGAGAGAGAGAGAGAGAGAGAGAGAGAGAGAGAGAAACGCTAATGAGTTTAGAGCGAGCATTTCGGCACATGTCGGCAGCTGTATTCCGAGCACTGAGAGCCGTTCCAAGGCTGGCAGAAAGAAATACCGTACCAGTAAAACCACTGGAAGTACCTACTTAGTCAGCATCCCACTTTACCAAAGATTTAGCCCTAGCGATAAAGAGTCTTTGCCTCTGCGGGCTTTAGTCTGCTGCCTGGCCCTAACGCGGTAGGCAGCTAGCAGATGAAAACCACTCAGTCGTTCTCCTAGCTCTCACGCGACGTTGGTTCATCCCAAAGACTTGGGGAAGACCTTTGGTTCTGCCCACTGAGCTAGAAAGGGTGGGTTAAAATTCTGCCTCTCCTCTCCAGACCCGACCCATACTGAGTGTTTGCATGGTCTGTCCCTGGATCGTGGCGGCCTCTGCCCATGCATCCACGCTCCGGCTTGCACTCCGGGCATCGCCTTCCGGCACCTTCCTCCAAACTCTGCCAGATTTTGTTACGCCGCTGAAGGGGCACTCTTTATCTCCGCGCAGCTGTCCAGCGACGCGGTCAGCGCCTCCGAAAGGTTCGGGTACTAATAAGACTGTGGAAGCAGCCTAGCGCCCAAGCACCCGCGTAAACATGAGACGCATCCACCCCGGGTAAAGAAAAGGAGTTCCGTCTCGATTCAAACCGCGATTGTGGTTTTATTTGTGCTGGTGTAAACTTTGTTGGCGGCTATAAAGGACACGCCTTGGTTTATTTAAGTTGTCTGTAACAAATTTCCTACTGTTTGAGCACCAACAAAAAACTGCTCGTTAGCTGCCAGTTTTCTGGACCCAGTGGCGTAATTAAATACGGCAGTGGTTGAAGGAAGGATGTCGTAAACCAGTGCTTGGAGTGTGTGTTTGCATGTGCTGTCCCTGGATCATGGCGGCCTCTGCCCATGCATCCACGCTCCGGCTGATTCCACGCTCTCTCACTTCCTACTGAAACATTAAAATGGCTCTCATCGCTGTCCATCTTAATGCAGAAGTCATTCTGGTGGTGACAGTGCAGCGATTGGTATATAATCTCCCTCTCCCCCAGCCTCCATACCCCCTTCCGACCCCGACCCCTCCCCGTCCCTAATAAGCCTTATGGTTTCTGCGGACGTTAAGCACCATGTTTACTTACTTACTTACTTACTTACTTACTTACTTACTTACTTACTTACTTACTTACTTACTTACTTACTTACTTACTTACTTATTGTCGGCCGCTAGAGCTAGAGAGGCAATCAGGGAAGAGGGAGCCAGCTAGGTTTCAAGTTAAAGGGAACCCCACTGAAGGAAAGAAGTATTACGGGCCTTTTCGGTGTTAGAAATGGAATAGCAAAAAGCAAAGGAAAAAAAAGAAAAAAGTAGTAAAAAAAGAAAGAAAGAAAGAAAAAGGCTCATCACAGCAGGGTTGTTGATTTTTTTCAGTTGATTTGTCACAGTATTACTCTCTTTTTCTCTGTCTGTCTGTCTGTCTGTCTGTCTGTCTGTCTGTCTGTCTGTCTGTCTGTCTCTCTCTCTCTCTCCTCTCTCTCTCTCTCTCTCTCTCTCTCTCTCTCTCTCTCTCTCTCTCTCTCTCTCTCTCTCTCTCTCAATAAAATCTTTCAATAATTTTATTTTCTTTTTAAATTGGTGTTTGAAAATCGTGAAAACACAGCCGTGAATACAGGCATGTTGTCGGTCTGGCAGGCATTGTCTGTGACGTCGTGAACAAGGCAGGCATTTGTGGCTCTGAGAAGTGTCTATTACGTCATAACCCAGCCGTTTTCGGCTCGTCATTGATAAACATAAAGTAGCACATAATTTATATTGCACATCGACATAGAGACAGTTATCGATTTAAGAAACAGCTGTCATACTGTACACACCAACATGGGTTCAAACATAACTATGTGCAAGATGTACACACACACACACACGCACGCACGCACGCACGCACGCACGCACGCACGCACACACACACACACACATTGTACAGATTAATGGGGGTGATGGTGAAGGACAGTGTTGCTTAACGAAAATATTTGGAGAAGAGAAATGTCCTGAATTTGCCTTTGAAGGAAGAAGGAGCAGCAGAGTGCCTGATGTCTTTGGGGAGACTGTTCCAGACGTGGTGACCGAAGCGTGAGAAAATGCGAAAGCCATGGGCTTTACGGATGAACCAAAACCCAAGAGTCATAACAGAGTTACGTGCGCGACATCCATTGTGTGAACATGCTGAAAAATAAGACAATATGAATGTATGTATGCATATATTTCCTTTCTTTGTGGTATCTTCTACTAAAAGTAAACATGGTGCTTAACGTCCACAGAAACCGTAGGGCTTAGTAGGGACGGTACTCTTTTACTGTTCAGTGTACAGCACAAGTGTGACAGTATTTACTTG
>JABMCL010002343.1:225000-237500 GCA_018857735.1 Alviniconcha marisindica
CGATGGGCGTTAAAGACCATTTATTTATCTGTATCTGCAAACTCTAAGCATCCTTCCTCCAACTACCGTCATAACTGGTTACGCCAGCGGTGTCCGAACACCGTCAGCTAAATGGTTGTTGGTGCTCAAAAGGCAGTGATTGTGTAACCACTCGCACAACTCAACATTATGATAATAATAATAATGTACATTTATCATGCGCTCATCAACGCCCTGAGCGCTCAAACATTGTGTAACCACTCAGACAACTCAGCATTGTGTGTAACCACTCACACAACTCAACATTGTGTAACCACTCACACAACATTGTGTGTAACCATTCACACAACTCAACATTGTGTGGAACCACTCACACAACTCAACATTGTGTGTAACCACTCACACAACACAACATTGTGTGTAACCACTCACACAACTCAACATTGTGTGTAACCACTCACAAATCTCAACATTGTGTGTAACCACTCACACAACTCAGCATTGTGTGTAACCACTCACACAACTCAGCATTGTATAAGGCCTCGTTTCTGTCTTGACCGTTCACGATGCTTAGGCCAGCACAAACAAAAACAAAACCGTTTGAATCGAGGCGTTTGAAACTATTTTTGAACCTGGGGTAGACTCGCCCAATATTTCGTGTGCATGTTTCGACGTTATGTTGAGTTGCTTCAACAGTCTCGGCACGGCTCAAACGTTTTGCAAATTTTATAGAGGGCGCTAACAGCGAGGCTGTGATTTCGGTAAACAGAGGGGGGTGATAAGGGTGATTTCGGTAAACAGATGCGCGGAGATAAGGCGTATCACTTCAGTGACGTAACCAATTACGGCAGAGCCGGTTTGGAGGAAGGATGCCGGAAAACGAGGCTTGGAGTGTGCTATATTTACTGTCGTCTTGTGCCAGTGCAGTCTTGATGGTTTGTGTCATTATGTTGATTGTTTATATGATTATGGATGCCTGACTTCACTTTCAGGGATCTCTCAGTATTGCCCGAGCGAACTGTCACAGATTTCAAAACAGGCTACGGCCGTTGAGAGTTGTAAGTACGGAGACTGGGTTAGTTTCCGGCTGCACGAGTTCCAACGTGTGGGAAACGTGCGGGGTTCTATGACAGCTCTCTCTGGGCCCGAAGGAAGCATGGAAACCCGGTTTTTCCCAGTTGGTGTCTGAAAAACGAATGAAGTTTAGAGGCTTTGTACCTAATAAGGATCTACAATTGGAAGCCCGGTTTTTCCTGCTAGTGTGTGGGAAAATATGGAAGAGTATAGGTGTCGTACCTAATGAAGATCTTACAGCTGGAAGCCGGATCTTTCCAGCTGGTTAGGTGTCGTACGTAATGAAGATCTTACATCTGGAAGCCCGATCCTCCCTGCTGGTTAGGTGCTGTACCTAATGAGGATCTTACCGTTGGAAGCCCATTTTCCCTCTTGGTTAGGTGCCGAACCTAATGAGGATCTTACAATTGGAAGCCCATTTTCCCTGCTGGTTAGGTGTCGTATTAATGAAGATCTTACAACTGGAAGCCCATTTTCCCTGCTGGTTAGGTGTCGTACTAATGAGGATCTTATAATTGGTAGACCGATTTTCCCTGCTGGTGTCTAAAAAAAATATGTTTAAAGGTTTGAAGTATTGTACCTAAAGGGAATCTTGCATTCAGGGAACGGCTACACGGATACACTATTTCTAAGAGAGGCCGTGCGACAAAGGGAAACTATACCTACTTATTTTACCGTAACTGTCAAAATGTTAGCTGTGAATACCTAATGTGGATATTAGACGGAGCTTTCTTAGTCATAGAGGTGTTCACGATTACTCCAGTGAAGAACTTGGAAAATATGATCAGTAAAAAATAAATGGGGGAGGGAGGGTGCCGGGGGGTATTGCATAGGTCTTCAAAAGCGTATGAATTATACTGACGACACGGTTCGGAGACAATGATGTGTACGAACCTCTATAATACGGAAAACGGAGCGGGAACAGAACTGTATATGAACCGGAATTGGAGAACACTTTGAGGACACGACACTGTGTGTACACCCTGATCGGATAATCAGACTAGATACAACACTGTGTGTACACCCTGGTCGGAGAATCAGACTAGATACAACACTGTGTGTACAACCTGGTCGGAGAATCAGACTAGATACAACACTGTGTGTACACCCTGATCGGAGAATCAGACCGGGCACAACACTGTGGAGCTGATCGGAGAACCCCGTCCAGATACAACACTGTATATGAATCCTGATTAGAGAACTCGGTCCCAACTTAACGCTGTTTGTGGACGTAATGATCAAGAACGCGGTCCCGACGTGACTGTTTTTGGACGAGTTTATCGAGAACGCTGCCCCAACGTGACTGTTTTTGGACGTAATCATAGAGAACGCGGTCCCGACGTGACTGTTTTTGGACGTAATTATAGAGAACGCTGTCCCAAAGTGACTTTTTTCTTTTCTTTTCTTTTTGTACGTAATTATAGAAAACGCGGTCCCGACGTGACTGTTTTTGGACGTGGTTATCGAGAACGCGGTCCCGACGTGACAGTTTTTGGACGTGATTATCGAGAACGCACTGTTTGTGGATGTAATTATAGAGAAGGGACCAGACGCAGTCATGTATAATTATGAGCATCAAGTTAGAAATCACGGACTGAACACTGCCACGTGTGTGAACTTGTTCAAAAAACACAGACCGGAAACTAGACTGCACGTGTACACTGTTATGTGCATAAACACTAATTAGACGGCACAGACTGGACACAACCGTGAATATGAAGCTTAACCGTATATGTATATATATATATATAAACTCACGCCAGACACTACAGAGTGTATGACGCTGACCTAGGAACATGATCTGGACCTAAAAGTATTAGAGAACATAGTCCAGAGATGAATCCTGATTAGAAAGCACGGACAGAGGACAACCGTGTAGGTTCCATGGACCCTGCTTTGGAAGTATGGCCCGGTTACAATTTACCTAGAAAACAAGGACTGTACACAGCAGTCTGCCTATAGAAATCGCACATGGTCCGATCTGCACTCTAATTAGAAAACACGATCCATAACAACGCCGTGTATAGACTCTAATTGGAGGACATGGGACTCTAATTGGAGGACATGGTCTGGGCACATCATGTATAAACCCTGATGAGAGAATCCGGTCCAAATACAGAAGTTAGCTTCAATCACTGCTACAATAATATATTTACTTTCTCCTTACTTTTTCCTGCTTTTGGTTGCTATTCTTATTCCCACGTCACTTTGCTTCAATCACTGCTACAATACTGAAGTTTACTTTCTCCCTATCCATATTCCCACATCATTTTGTTTCAATCACTGCTACAATACTAACGTTTACTTTTTCCCTGTCCTTATTCCCACCTCACTTTACTTCAGTCACTGCTACAATATTTATATTTACTTTCTCCTTCCTTTTTCCTGCTTTTGGTTTCTATCCTTATTCCCACGTCACTTTGCTTCAATCACTGCTACAATACTGAAGTTTACTTTCTCCCTATCATTATTCCCACATCACTTTGCTTCAATCATTGCTACAATACTTAAGTTACTTTCTCCCTATCATTATTCCAAAATCACTTTGCTTCAGTCACTGCTACAATACCTAATTTTACTTGCTCCTTCCTTTTATCCCGCTTTAATTACTACACTTATTCCCCTCGCCATTTTCCAGCCCGTATTCGGTTCTATATACTTTGAAAAACACGTGTTAGCCTACTCCAGGGCATTAGGTATTTTGTTATTTTGAACGTCTGTTATGTAAGTTTGCTTTTTATAAAGTAGGTGGTTATAATGAAGCTCCGAGAGACTGTTCTTACTGTTTTGTTGTTGTCTGTTGGTCTGCTTTCTTTAATAAATACGTATTTAAGCCAGTCACTGCTATTACAATGAGTCAACACACAAGGGAGTTAATTAGCGCTCGAAATACATCACACCAACACAACAAGGACCAGCGTCGCCTACGGTAACTCCCACCTGGCATGCGAGTATGTTCTACCTACAATGAACCACCACAGGAGACCAGTCTTTTAGGACTACCGTGTATATTCAACACGCCCTGTAACAGAGTCCAGGCGAGATCAAGAGGAGGGGGGGTGAGCTCGACTCTCAGGAAGAAGCTAGCCCAGAAGAGATCAAGAGCAGGGGGGGGGGGGGTGCTGGGCTATAGAGAGAGAGTTGGACTTCTTTTGTTTCAGTTGTTTCCCAACGGCGGAGCTACGGACATTGTTATAGCAGTTGGGACAGCAATTGCGTGGTGCGGTGGTCGCTGCGCAATGCCGGACAGACACTGCCTTAACATTCTGTTGTTCTGGCGGCGGTCCACGGCAGCCTTGGTCTTCCGGGTTGGCGCCTGTTTCGTGGTTTCACTCTTCTGTCCCCCTTTCCCACTCGTCCCCGTCCCTAATAGGCCTTCTCGCCTCTGTGGACGTTAAGCAGCAAAACCTCACACACGCCGCGATCGAGTCACCTAGATGACACAGTGCGGTTGACACGACGTTAAGAACCAGCTGCTAACTAACTAACTAACTAACAACCCCGACTGAACATGATCAGTGGCGAACGTTGTCTGGAGCCTGCTGGTGCCTGGTCCACTCGACACAACGTTTTTTTTCTGGACGCTCGCGTTTTAAAGTATAGTACGGCAGGAATGCCTTTCACTGCTATATGCCCTCGGGTGAGTGGATTAAATTTGTCAGTTGATTCTACCCGCGTTGGTTTCACTGGCATTCGTTGAAAATCGTGTTGATTTCTTGTATCGGTTGAATGAGATTTGGTCTTTGCCCATTCGACATTGCGTATGTATATAAATGCATACATATAAATATATATATATATATAACTGTATGTCTGTTGAGACACGCGCTCGTTTCGTGTCTGTTGAAATGCTAATTAATTCTGTCTTCGACTCGGGCGTATGGTTTCTGTGTGTTGAAACACAGGTTAGTATTAGTTCACTGAAACCGAGGCGTGGTTTCAAAAAATTTCAGACATGCCTGGCTTTCAGCTGTCCAGTGAAGCGTGGACTGATTTCATATCCGCTGAAACGTTATGACTTTGATTTTATCTAAAAAGTGGTTGTAATTGTAACTGGTTCGTATTCAACATTGGATTTGGGTTTGTTGCTTTTTATCTGTCACCATTTCTGTAGACGATTATGGAATGATATGCTACTCAGCGGGGAATGTCCTTTTTTTCCCTTTTCTTCGGTAAAATAAATTTTGTGCTCGCAGTGTGTGTGTGTGTGTGTGTGTGTGTGTGTGTGTGTGTGTGTGTGTGTGTGTGTGTGTGTGTGTGTGTGTGTGTGTGTGTGTGTGTGTGTGTGTGTGTGTGTGTGTGTGTGTGTGTGTGTGTGTGTGTGTGCCTGCGTCTCTGTGTTGAAGGGCAAGGGTGAGTTCGTAAGAAAACCGGTTTCGTTGACTTTCTTTCTTGCCATGCATGTACTTGTTTTACATTGTTGACGTTACTTGAAAACCATGTCCGCTGTTTACTGTTGACTGTGCAACAGACGGATTGAAAATGAAAGCATGATGATTTCAAAATAGGTGTAGACCTGCGTTACACTGACAGTTTTTATTCGATAGTTTTATTTCGTCTTATACATATTATTTTGTGTTTGAATGTCTCCCTCCTGGCCACTCAGCATGTGCGTCCTGGTCCTGTTTTTCTGGCCAAGTCGGTCAGAGTTTTGCTTCGCCTTCTGCCCAGTCTGGTCTCCTTTCTGGTTGAATTTGGGATTTGCTCTTGTTCTGCGGTACCTCTGTTTTGGGTGGTTTCGTTGTTTTGTTCTTGCTAACCCACCCCCGATAATAATAGCTACCTTAGGTGCCAGAGAGACGAGGTGGAGCACATAATTGTGGGCTATTTCGAGCGCTTAGCTACCATCCTGAACGGAAAGGAACAGCATGGACTTGTCCTGAAAAACCAGTTACTTTTTTCTGCGTGGAAACAGACGTACATTTCAGGTCCGTATTGCATTCGCCGTCTAATCAGTTTGTGTTACCGATGACAATCTGATCAGAGCACGATTATTGCACAAATTAATAAGCATTGAGGAGTTCTTTATACAGACGTGGTCCAAAACAAGTTGTAAAAGAAAGTGCCCCAGAACTGCATACAGTAAAAGAAACTGAAAGAGAAATAATAAAAAATTTAAAAAAAACCGGGAAGAAATGGTAAAGAGTGTTTATCTCGTTAGGTTTTCAGTGGTTGTTGGCTGTTTTTCTTTCAACGTCTGTGATGGCACTATCGTAGCGGCTATGTCCTTTCCGCACAGCACAGTCTAAGGCCTCCTAACGACCAACTATGTCCAACGGCCAGCCCTTAATTGCGGATATTTTGTCTCAGTCCCGGGCTTTTCCTCTCAAGCTGGTCGGATAAGAGAATTTCCACTGATTGGTCTCTTTATCCCTGTGGTCTACGGGCAGTCCAGTCTGAATAGCTAGGCTTATGGACAGCCGAGTCTGAATAGCTACAGTAAGCTAGGCTTATGGACAATCTAGGCTAATGGACAGCCCAGTCTGAATGGCTACCTTAGGCTAGGCTAGTGAACAGCCCAGTCTGAAGTGTTACCTTAGGCTAGGCTAATGGACAGCCCTGTCTGAATAGTTACCTTAGGCTAGGCTAATGGACAGCCCAGTTTGAATAGTTACCTTAGGCTAGGCTAATGGACAGCCCAGTCTGAATAGTTACCTTAGGCTAGGCTAATGGACAGCCCAGTCTGAATGGTACCTTAGGCTAGGCTAATTGACAGCCCAGTCTGAATAGTTACCTTAGGCTAGGCTAATGGACAGCCCAGTCTGAATGGCTACCTTAGGCTAGGCTAATTGACAGCCCAGTCTGAATAGTTACCTTAGGCTAGGCTAATGGACAGCCCAGTCTGAATGGCTACCTTAGGCTAGGCTAATTGACAGCCCAGTCTGAATAGTTACCTTAGGCTAGGCTAATGGACAGCCCAGTCTGAATGGCTACCTTAGGCTAGGCTAATGGACAGCCCAGTTTGAATAGTTACCTTAGGCTAGGCTAATGGACAGCCCAGTCTGAATAGTTACCTTAGGCTAGGCTAATGGACAGCCCAGTCTGAATGGCTACCTTAGGCTAGGCTAATTGACAGCCCAGTCTGAATAGTTACCTTAGGCTAGGCTACTGGACAGCCCAGTCTGAATGGCTACGTACGCTAGGATAACAAGTAGCAACAGCAGCAACACGGTGCCCATCTCACTTCTCAAAAAGATCGGAACGCATTGGCAGACAAGTTCATTGAAGGAGCATGAATCTGAAACAGAAGGAGGCCCAGAGCGCTCGTGCAGAATCAACACACAAGGGAGTTAATTGTGTTACGTATTTCGAGCGCTAATTAACTCCCTTGTGTGTTTGTTTTGAAGGAACATAGTTTTGTTGAGCTTATTTAATGCCGAGCTGTCCCCGAAGAGGTGACCTATTGGCGGGGACCCGGACCCCGGAAGTTGAGGGAAGAGGGAAAACATACCTCTCGTACACTGTCACCTCCAGAATGATTCCGCATTAAGATGGGCATGCAGCGATGACAGCCGTTTTGATGTTTCATTTACTGTGAGGGGCAGTCACAAGACGGTGTCCACAAATCACAATCTGTTTTTGACTGAAGAGAAAGGAAAACCAAAGCGGAATCGAACCGAAGTCCTTCTGCTTACCACCCTAACGCCTTAACGCTAGGCCAAGCTGGCTCACATTGAAGGGGGAGGATAGGTGACTAGCATTTAGCGCCCTGTCAACAGCACAGGTCAATCAGAACGAAACAGCAGCCTGGTTGTGACTAATAACGAATATCACTAGACTGTACGATGTCTCTGCACATGTGTACATAATTATACGCTAAATCCAGTCACCCGCAACAACAACAAAAAGACATAGCGCAGTCATGTACCAGCTAGTACCAGCTGTGCGAATAAACGTAACGCACGGCTGTTAGGATAGTGTCGTCATGATAGCAGGTGTGTATCCGCGAGACTACGATAACGGTGTTTCCGCAATAGGAAAGGGCAAAGCAATCAAGCAACCAAAGGGAGAGAACGCTGAAGGGAAGTAGGCTAACCTTTCACCCCGCTCTTCAAAAAAACGTTAGTTCCTGTTCCGGTAATCTGCCACGTGAAGTTGGATCATAATATCGAGTTGTTTTGCTTGTGTAAAACACAGTGAAATGAGAAGGGTAGAGTCGAGAACTATGGAGTTGCGCTAGTGCGTGCATGTGTGTGTGCGTGTGCGTGTGCGTGTGTGTGTGTGTGTGCGTGTGTGTATGTCACGTGTGTGTGCGCGCGCGCGTGTAATGTGTCTGTGGCGTTTGTGTATTTTGTAGTTGTAAATGTTCTTAATAATTGTAAAGCGCTATGAGCTCCTGTGAGAAAGGGTTCTTTATAAATATAAGTTATTGTTATTATTAGTATGCATAACAATAAAAAATAAAAAATAAATCTACAGTTGTCACGAAAGACAACACAGAATAGGAATGTCCAGGAAAATTATATCGTGAAGATCATTGCCAGCGTGCAATGCATGTTCGTTGTTCATTATTGCTGTCTTTTTTTACTTTTTTTTCTTCTTTTGTTCTTTTTACACACATCTGTGGCGCGGCAGGATTTCCCGTGATATAACGTGCTGGTTGACTGGGCGTAATTTTTTTAATTTTTTAACAAACCTACTTACTGTGGCGGGCAGACAGAACTTGTCTACCTCGCAAAGCAGCACGAATTTAAGTCATATACAGCACCGCATACTACCATGTTAATTGAAGGCATCTCAGACAGTAAAATTCAGCAGTCGGAAATGTTGTGCATGTATTATCAACTTAGCCAGTGTGCGTTTGCAGTGTCTTTATTGTCTCTAGTTTTAGTGCGGTAGCTTACACATTTCAACTGTGACATATTCACTACTTTATGTTTTGACAATATTTTATTAATAGTGTGCACCTCGTGCGCACGTGTTTTCGTACGTGTGTATATATATATGTATCTGTGCTTTGGTTTATTATTCTTGTATTTTGTCTCTTGTGTAGGCGTTATTTGCAACATTTAGTAAATGCAACTATCATCTTTTGCAGATATAATTATTTGTGTGTGTTCTTGGTTCATTAGCATTGTAGTATCTTGTTTAGGCGTTATTCGCAAAATTTAATAACTGCAACTATAATCTTTTGCAAATATATTGTGTGTGTGTTCTTGGTTCGTTATCCTTGTAGCATCTTGTTTAGGCGTTATTCGCAAAATTTGGTGACGGCAAGTGTACTCTTTTGCAAATTTATGTGTGAGTGTTCTTGGGTTCATTATCCTCGTAGTGTCTCATGTTCAGGCGCTATTCGCAACATTTCATAATGGCAACTACGTGTATATGCTGTTGCAAGTATATAACTATGTGTGTAAGCTCTTTGGTTCACTGTCCATGTGCAAAATTTTAGTTACAACAGCTATACGCTATTGCAAATGTCGCAGGAAGATGCTGTACACTGGATGTCTTTTCCAGTCCCAACACTGATCTAGAATACAGGGATAGCGGCCATGGCGCTCATCTTGAAGCTGAACGTGCGCCATGTTGCATGTCTCAACTACAGAGCTAAATCAGTACACATCACACACACACACACACACACACACACACACACACACACACACACACACACACACATACACACGCGCGCGCGCGCGCACGCACGCACGCACGCACGCATGCACACGCGCGCGCGCACACACACACACACACACACACACGCACGCACGCACGCACGCACGCACGCACGCACGCACGCACGAATACACACACACACACACACACACACACACACACACACACACACACACACACACACACACACACACACACACTGAAATGATCAGTGCGCCTGGTTCAAAATACATAACCTCTGCATGCACTTGTTGCCCCATATTACACTCCCTTTTTATCCAGTGTTGTTGCTAATTACCTCAACTAACAACCACCGTGACACCGGAAAGACAATTAAGGGTGGCGGCGGGTAGGGGGCGGGGGTGATTATTGTCTTTAAACAGTAATAAAAATGCCCACAACAGGCGATTGTGTTATGTGTGGTTCTATGTTAGGTTTGGAACGTATTTCCTGTTTTTGTTTGGTTCCTATGACAAACATCTCCTTGTGGAACACAAGCATTGAACTCTTGATGACGCCCTGAGTGGTTAAAGCTAATCACGCTTGTGTGTGTGTGGTGTGTGTGTGTGTGTGTGTGTGTGTGTGTGTGTGTGTGTGTGTGTGTGTGTGTTGGGATGAGGGGGGGGGGGTGTTGGGATATATGCGTGTTTAGATTTAGCCAGTCAGAACGAAGACAGCCCTTGAAAAGGAAATGAGGGTACTAGCTGAACACCCTTGATGACATCATGTCTTCGAGAGCAGACTCTAAGGCAGGATCGTTAAGGAACAGAAAGACAAACTGCAATTAACACAAGTACCCAGTAGTTGCATTGTGCCCCACACGTTTTTCATTTTCTGTTTCGTTTTCTATTTTAAGTGTGTAGAATCGCGACCTAAGTTTGATTCTATTTGGTCTAGCGTTTGGTTCATTGGATAACTTCTTCCTCTTCTGTGTTCGAGCTTTGATCTGCCTCAGATGGTCAGTCCGGTGGTTTGGATGAATGTTGTAGTCTTTAGAAGATCCTCATTGGAAAACTGATTGATATTTTTTTCTGCTGTACGGCAAACTCAAAAAGTAGGCTGCATGAAACAAAACATCGACAAAATGTAAACAAATTATTAAAACTGCTCCAGAGTGGGGGAATGACAAATCCACAACGCCATCGTTATCATCATATGCATTTCTGGTCTCTTTTGGTTATTCGACCTAGACATGCCCCGTGTGGTTGTTTGCAAGGCAATGAATTAATCTCTCTCTCTCTCTCTCTCTCTCTCTCTCTCCTCTCTCTCTCTCTCTCTCTCTCTCTCTCTCTCTCTCTCTCTCTCATTCACACATCTGTTTTGCTGCCTGATTCGCAAACTGCGTGTTTGTGTGTGTGTGTGTGTGTGTGGTGTGTGTGTGTGTGTGTGTGTGTGTGTGTCTGTGTGTGTCTGTGTGTGTCTGTGTCTGTCTGTCTGTGTCTGTTTGTTAGCAAAGTTTCCGTTTGCTTGCTGGCGTTTCTCTACCCGATTCATAGATCACATGGCCGTGAATAGAAATTAACAAACGGCCTTGTCTGACCTCCATGCTTACTGGGAAATTTGCATACTTATGATACTGTCTGTTATTGTAACGTTTGTAAAGATACAATGGTTTTCGTTGCATCTTAGATGGGCGGAGGGGTGTCGTTAAATGAACAGTTTCAATATTTCTGAGTATGTACATACAGAACACAAGGGTATGGCCCTTAGTCTGTATAGGTCTACATTCTGGGCACGTAAGTTTATTGTAACTTCAGTCATAGACCATTTCAAGATGATTACCAGTATTGCATGCATGCATAAATTGTGTGATGTCATGAACTTCTCAGTCTGTTCTCGAAGGGTTTGTGAAACCTTTCAACACTAACAAATATTCAGTTTAATGGTGTGTTTGGGATCTCTCTCTCTCTCTCTCTCTCTCTCTCTCTCTCTCTCTCTCTCTCTCTCTCTCTCTCTCTCTCTCTCTCTCTCTCTCTCTCTCCACGGGCGCCAGAAATGTTCAACTTGTTTTATTACATGGCATTACTCACTGGACTTCAAATGGGCTTACCAATGCCTGAAATGAGTAATGCTGCATAAGAGCAAGTAAAGACAACTTTCTTTCGCCTGTGGTGTATATAATGTCAAGCTTTATCATAATATACATGCATTAATTATTTCACTGTATGTATTTGTGCGGAGTTGTTCTCTCTATTATTATTTTCTCCTTTTTTTTCTGGAACGGAAAGCATTGGTGCCGGGTACATTCATTTATAGCGTCTAACACTGTCATCGTTGTTTTCATAGTGATCAAATAAAAAATAAGAAAAAGAAAAAAAACTGTTACGTGCTTCACCCGCAGCGTGTGTGTGTGTGTGTGTGTGTGTGTGTGTGTGTGTGTGTGTGTGTGTGTGTGTGTGTGTGTGTGTGTGATGGAGGGAATGAGGACGCTGTTTTGTCCTCACACAGAAATGTTTTCCAGCAAAAGATGAAAATTACATCTCAGAATATGATCGATTTGAGGAGCGGGGAGGAGCTCACCCTTCTAGGGGAAACAACTTTGTTATAGTTATTTAGGGCGAAGTAATGCATTAGTTCTCCCCCCTGTACCGAACTCGAGTGGAGTAAGTTGGTGTTTTACTCCCAGTCAACCGGCGCGGTTATATCAGGGCGAACTCGAGTAGACAGCTCTCTCTTCTGCGGTTTGTCCTAGAGCGGGTCATCCGGTGCACACACAAAATCGTTCTATAACTGCTTTCTCAATTCAGTATTGCATCCCTTTAATGAGCCCTTTACAGCAAAATCCGGGATTTTTTGTTTTATTCTTATTCTTATTCTTCTTATGATTATTA
>JABMCL010002343.1:240000-247500 GCA_018857735.1 Alviniconcha marisindica
TCTTGTTTGTAAATCGACGTTGGAAAGTCGCGAAAACACAGTGGTAAAGTAGAGCTTCATGTCCTCGGATGTCGGGTGACATATTGGGGACAAACTGTGACCAATGCCGAAGCACGGTTCAATACTGCCTTACGTCCACAGAAACCGTTAGGCTCATTAGGACGGAAAACCCAGGACGGCCACCTCGACTTTCACACACACAGCTCCTGAACTCTGTGAAAACAGTAAGTAAGTAAACATGGTTTAACGTCCACAGAAACCGTACGGCTTATTAGGACGGGGGAATGTGTGAAAACAGATGATGATGAAGTGATGCTTTATGTCCTCAGATGTCAGTTGACATATTACGGACAAGTTGTGACCAATGCCGAAGCACGGTGCAATAAATCTTTACGTCCACGGAAACCAGAAGGTTCGTTAGGACGGACAGTCCAGGACGTCCACCTCGACTCTCACACAGCTCCTGAACCATGGTGAAAACCGGCATGATTGCTGCCTTTTGTACCCGTCAGTCTGCGTAGTGTCAGTGACGCCATAAAGAAGGCCGGCGGCCGTGTGTGTTAACAAAAAATATCAAACACGTCATGAGCCAAGATTTTTCTGTTCTTCATCGACGAAGTGCCACCCAGCATGGCTGCACCCAGAAAAGCTTGAATTCGAGGCAGACCACAACAAAAGGCACTTTTTTTGGTACTAATATTGATAGCATGTGAAGTATCCAGATGGACATTTTATGTCTGGACACAAAGAAATACTGCACACACTGACAGAAATGGGTAGCGCTGCTCTTGCGGCTGCTGTGTCTCGCCCAGGTAAGGTGACCTGAATTTCCCACGAGGAAAATATTCAAACTTTAACTTTGAAAGGCCACAATTGATGCTGGCAAATGAACTGATTAGCAAAATAATTGCTTAGTATAGATATTACTAACTTCGTATACACTATGATTAACGAAACGTAAAAACACGGTGAACAAAATGGCTACAGAACTGTACTAACAAGGGTAGACATACGCACAAAATTTGCATAAATGTGATCCAAAAATTCAAATAGCAGAAGTTGCTGGATCTTTCCATGTAAAAAAACAACCTGTTACAGAAAATATTGTTCCGGTATGATCACATCCGGTTAAATGCTTAACTCTGATACGTTGGGAGAAAGAGAAAGTCTAAACAAAGATGACTGTTCTAAAACAAGATCAAAACACACGAAAGGTTAAAAAGAACGCTGATTTTTAACTAGACAAGATCAAAACACACGAACAGGTTAAAACGATCCCGCTGATTTTTAACATGACAAGGTCAAAACACACGAAAGGTTAAAAAAAAGAACGCTGATTTTTAACTGGACAAGATCAAAACACACGAAAGGTTGAAAAACAACTCTGATTTTTAACTAGACAAGATCAAAACACACGAATAGCACTGCATCTGTCACCTACAGTGTACTTGTTTATTGAACTGATTTCATTGATTTGACTTGAAAATGGATTTACATATGAGCAGTGTTTTGAAATGGTTTGAAAGAGTTTGAGGATGTTAAAATTTAATTAAGTACTTGCTTGCTTGTTTGTTCACTCATTTGTACAGTCTTGGAATAATTTGTTTTCGATGCAAGCACCCTTTTCAAGCGATAAGCAGATAATACAATAACCAACGTTGATATGGAAGAATTCTGAAAACTTAGCTTGCCGTTGTAGGGGAGGTTCTATGGCGGGAATCGTAGGAACGTCCTTGGCTCTGTTGCTCACATCGTAGAGTCAGCAGTGTCCGCGTGACAAAGATATATAGTTTTAATATCTGCAAGGCCGACTGGATAATGCGTGCATTCTCGCGCGCCTTACGCGTGTGTGTGCGCGCGCGCTGGGTTTATATAAAGCGCTAGTTTCGCTAGCTGGTTTACAGAACAACTTTGTGTGTGCGCGCGCGCTGGATTTATATAAGGCGCTGGTTTCACTGTCTGGTTTACAGAACAACTTTGTGTGTGCGCGCGCGCAACTTTGTATATAAAGCGCTGGTTTAACTGGCTGGTTTAAGGAACAACTTTGTGTGTGCGCGCGCGCTGGATTTATATAAAGCGCTGGTTTCGCTGTCTGGTTTACAGAACAACTTTGTGTGTGCGCGCTCGCTGGATTTATATAAAGCGCTGGTTTCACTAGCTGGTTTACAGAACAACTTTGATCCACAGTAATGTTGGACTCTAGTGGAATTCAGGCCCATACAGTCAAGACTGAAAAGGTTCACTGACGCTGTGTTCAAATCCCGAGTTGTGCAGAACAAAGTCTGCAGATAAAACTGAGTGCTAGAGTCCAGAAACAAACAAACAAAAAAACAGGCCAAACTACGCAAGAGGTAAGCCTGTTAATAGGACACAACAAAAGGAAACGAAAAAAGAAAAAGAACGCGATCTCTGCAAACAGCTCGTCTTTTTCACAGCAACAGACAAGCAGATATGCAGTCATTCCGAATGATAACAACGAAAACAATAAATCTGAAACAAAGTTGACTGCTAGCTTGTGGTGCTAGTATTGATAGCACACCCACGTAAAGCAACCAGATGGACATTTTATGTGCATGTTTTCCACCTTGTCCGGCTAAAAACATTCTGAAACAAAATGTTGTTGTTTTTTAAATCGAACTCCTTTTACCAACTGAGATAGGTAGATCGAATTTCATTGAACTCATCGTTTAATTCTGTATTATCTATCAGTTCTTTGCTCAAAAAGGGGGTTTACGCTACAAATGTGCGAGTGTTTTGTGTTGTCAAGCTAAAAAGATCGTTCATTTTAACCATTTCTGTTTCATGATAAGGAAAAGGGCTCAAACAGTGTAATTGAGCTGTATCGATCTCACGACTTTCACGTGCTTTAAGCGAGGTCAACAAAGCACGTGCAGATGCGTTTTGTTGCCCGTGTCATTGTTTTGGGGTAGTTTTCGGATGTTAAAATCAAGTCAATTTCACAGGGTCACCTCAGCACACATTTTCAGGCAGAACACCTGTCTGTTTGTTTCTTTGAGGAAGACAAAGTCGCCAAAAATGTACATAGTTTTTTTCGGTGTCCTATTAGGCCTAAGAAAGAACGTTCAGTTTTTAACACAGCTCTTGTGCGTTTTTGGAACAAGCTATAAAATATAAAATAAATTTAAAGCAAGCAAGCCAAAGTATCGAAAACAATGTAAAATATTTTTAAGGACGTCGTATGCTGAATCCAGCGGCTATTTGGACACCCCTCGCCAGCAGTCTCCGTCCGCTCCGACATGAAACCAATTAAAGGTAAGCTTTTTGGCTTTTGGTTTGTTTCGTTACCTTTGACTTTTGACAGTAGTATGCCGTCTTGCCATCGTAAATTTATATAATGTAATCATCGTTTTATCTATAGGTAACACTCAAGCATACTGCTTTTGTGTTTCCTGTACTTGTTTGTTGAGCTTATGATTACGATGTATGAATAAATTTTGTTCAAACCAATCAAAGGTGAGCTTTTACAAACGTTGGCGGCCCAATCGTCACTTCCTTGTGTACCTGATGCACCACCGTCATGTTTCGTTTCGCTTCTTTGTGCCTTAGTTGCTTGGTAGGCGGGTGGGTGGGTGGTCGGTTGGTTGGTTGGTTAGTTGTCAGTCGTATGGTTGTATGCTCTCACGCGAGTGTGCCAGCTAGTGTGTGTGTGTGTGTGTGTGTGCGTGCGTGCGTGCGTGCGTGGTGCGTGCGTGCGTGCGTGTCTGCCTGCATGCGTGCGTGCGTGCCTGCGTTCTTGGGTTAAAATGGTTTCTTCACATGCAACGCACACACACACACGCACGCACGCACGCACGCACGCACGCACGCACGCACGCACGCAGCCGCGCGCGCGCGCGCGCATACACACACACAAATACACACACGCACGCGCCACACACACACACACACACACACACACACACACACACACACACACACACACACACACACGCACGCGACACACATACACACACATACACACACAGGCATCTGCCTGCCTCCCTTCCCACCCCACCCGCAGCAACATATCTTTATAGGCAAAAACTGACGAACACTGCTGCAATTTTAACTGTGACAGACCTGCCCCAACCAAGTATTAACGGCCTACACTCGGCTTCCTGGAGAATCTAGTGGTTGTTCTTCAGTCTCTCGAGCTTCTGTATCCTGTGTTTAAAAAAAAAATCATAATAACACGGTGAACCACACTGATGTGAATTATGGTCTTTCCTCTCTCTCTCTCTCTCTCTCTCTCTCTCTCTCTCTCTCTTCTCTCTCTCTCCTCCTCTCTCTCTCTCTCCTCTCTCGTCTTGTCATCATCTCTCTGCTCGCTGTGTAATCATCTCTGCACTCGTGGTGTGTAACGATCGACTTGCCAAAGACTGTTTGGAATACGCGGCAGCAATCAGCACACAACATGGGAGCCCAGTTTTGTTTCTCTTGCGATTGCCGCCTTGTTTGTCGCAGCTGCCATGCCCGTGCCGATCAAACAACCGCCATGCAGCTTTCCCTCGGAGAAGCCTGATTCCCCTGACGCGTGTGCTAGCTAGTTAGGTCCTCTGATGTCGGCTTTCCGGCACACAGAGCTGAGTTATTTTCCACCAGTCAGTGACGGACCGAGTCGGTCGCACGTGCGTGCATTCCAGAGGAATTCTGCCATCGGCTTTCCGGCGCTCACTACAGTGCCGAGTTCATCCACAGGCCCTTGCCCAGCAAGGTTCACTCCTCTAAGGTCCATTCTTCTGTTCACTCCTCCAAGGTCCATTTTTTGGGGCCACTCCTCCTAGGTCCAGTCCTAGGCCCACTCCTCCGAGGTCTACTCCAAGGTCCACTGCTAGGTCCTCTCCTCCAAGGTCCATTCATCGGTCCACTCCTCCAAGGTCCATTCTTCGGTACACTCCTCCAAGGTCCACTCCTAGGTCCACTCCTCCAAGATCCACTCCTAGGTCTATTCCTCCAAGGTCCACTCCTCCAAGGTCCACTCCTAGGTCCACTCCTCCAAGATCCATTCATCGGTCCACTCCTCCAAGGTCCAGTCTTCGGTACACTCCTCCAAGGTCCACTCCTAGGTCCACTCCTCCAAGGTCCACTCCTAGGTCTATTCCTCCAAGGTCCACTCCTCCAAGGTCCACTCCTAGGTCCACTCCTCCAAGGTCCACTCCTAGGTCCATTCCTCCAAGGTCCACTCCTAGGTCTACTCCTCAAGGTCCATTCTTCGGTACACTCCTCCAAGGTCCACTCCTAGGTCCACTCCTCCAAGGTTCACTCCTAGGTCCACTCCTCCAAGGTTCACTCCTAGGTCCTCTCCTCCAAGGTCCACTCCTACAAGGTCCACCCCTAGGTCCAATCCTCCAAGGTCCACTCCCAGGTCCACTCCTCCAAGTTCATTCTAACAAGGTCCACTCCTCCAAGGTCCACTCTAACAAGATCCACTCCTCCATGGTCCACTCCTAGGTCCATTCTTCACTAGATCCACTCCTCCATGGTCCACTCCTAGGTCCATTCTTCACTCCTAGGTCTACTCCTCCAAGGTCCACTCCTAGGTCCACTCCTCCAAGGTCCACTCTTCGGTTCAGTCGTTTCGTCATAGGATCATCCTGGAGTGACCCTATAATTATATGCTGTTTGACGGGACATTCAAATCCAAGAACTTCCTCAAATTCAAAAGAACTTTATTATCAATTATAAATGCATAAAAAGAAAATATCTCATCTGGTTCACTCAAAAGTCCAAGTGCAACACTAAACAATTAAATGGCTGTTCAAAATAATAAAGGTGTAAAGAGGAAAAGTCAAGGAAAACAGTGATTTTTTCTTAAATTAAATCGCCTCTGAGACTTCATTACAGACCACGAACATTTATATGTCATGAAACCCATAGGATTATGACACACAAATATACTTTTTATAACGTTCCTGGCAAAAAGTTTAAATATGGTAATTATTGCACACAGATACTTCGCCAGTGTATGCTGCATATTATCACTGCATATTAAATCATTGCGTTTTCGTAATACCTGTACTCGCTGATGTGGCTCTGTTGCCGTTTATGAGCTGTGATCTTAAAGAATCTGTTTACATATTTAATGCAATTATTGTTGAATCAACACACAAGGGAGTTATTTAGCTCTCGAAATGCGTAACACAATACAACAGCAAAGACCCGAGTCGCCTACGGTAACTCTCACCTGGCATGCGTGAGAATATATGGTACATAAACTCCACCAGAAGTACATCCTCAAATCGTGAGCCGGTTTGGCCTAGCGGTTGGTAAGCGGAAGGACCTCGGTTCGATACCGCTTCGGCTCTCCGTTCTTTTCAAAAAGGTTGTGGTTTGTGGACGCTGTCCTGTGACTTTGTCCATCACTTCCTACTGAAACATTAAAATGGCTCTCACCGCTACCCATCTTAATGCAGAAGTCATTCTGGTGGTGACAGTGTAGCGATAGGTATATAATCTCCCTCTCCCCCCACCTCCATACTCCCCCCCCCCCCCCCCCCCCCTTCTCCCCGTCCCTAATAAGCCGTACGGTTTCTGTGGACGTTAAGCACCATGTTTACTTACATCCTCAATTAACTCAATTAACAAACATGCAGCTAGGTAGCTGTATCATTGCCCCGAGAAATGACAGGCAGAGCATTGCTGATGGTGGTGGGGTGTTATGTGGCGGTGGTCGTCGTTGTCATTGCTGCTCAAAGAAGGCAGTTGTGCTGTAAATCGACTAAATTTATTAAAGAGTAATCACTGTTGTTCAGAGAGGCAGACGTGGTGGAATTAGTAGTGGTCGTGCTGCTGATGATGGTGGGGTGTTATGTGGCGGTGGTCGTCGTCGTTATTGCTGCTCAAAGAAGGTAGTTGTGCCGTAAATAGACTTTGAGTCTGCTCCATAATGACCATCGTCAAATAAAGTGTATTTATTCATTCATGATCATGTAAGCTGTTTGCTTGTATGCTCTGGCTGTCACTTTTCGGGGCAATGATACAGTTACTTGCATGCTTGTTTGCTTCTTCTCTTTCCATCTGTCATCGGCAGGCGACTTATTTATTGTGAAAAAGAGTCTCACATCGTCGCACGATGTTTAAGCACGTGCTGATCGAGGGCCTATTGCCGTACTGGGTGTTGCGTAGACTACGATGTGTGTGTATGCATGCAAATGATGCGAATGCAAATGATGCGCTATTGAAGGACGGGTTCGACAAGCACGACTAGAGGAATGAAGTGTCAGGCCGGAATATTCCCGGATATTAGTCATCGTTCTGCTGGCAGGGGTGGCACCAGTGACTAATTCTGAATAACCGATCGTTAGAAAATCAAGTGCTCTATGCGGGAATGTCTGACAGTCATTCGGGAGATTGCAGAGGCCTGTTCCGTTTGCCTGGTTCTCTTTGAAGTCAGTTCGTTTTCTATGATTTTCTTCGACAATTTCCGCACAGAGCGGAAAATCTAATTGTGGCAGAAAGTTTTATAGAATTGATCTGTTTGGACTCGATTTGTACACGGTG
>JABMCL010002343.1:252500-262500 GCA_018857735.1 Alviniconcha marisindica
GAGATTTGGGTGATGATAATGATGATGATGATTGCTATAATATAGCGCTGCTCTCCGCTCTCTTGCAGGCTCTCTGCGCTCGCATGTGATTCTACATGAGTGACTAGCTTTTTATAGCGCGTTTTGAATAAGGCCACCGAAGTGGTGTGCCGCTTACAGCGCTGGCATGGCTGGTGCCACATGAAACTGCTGCCGTCTCGGCTCAAGTTCTGTGTACACCATACAACCATGTCACTTCATGCAAAGCCACATACGTAACATGTATGTGTGTTTAGCTGTAACCTGCCACCTCTCTTTTGCACCGGGATCTTTTACGTGCTGCTGCGGTAACAAGGGGGTGGAACGGATACCGAAATAAGAGTCAGCACAGAAAGTTGACCCTGGAGAAGAAAATCTCCCGCCGCTCCTGCAGGGATTCGAACCCGCGACCTTTCAATCACGAGTCCGGCGCTCTAACCACTGAGCTATCCCTCTCCCCGGGGTGCTGGCTTACCTTTAAATAAGAAGAAGAAGAAGACAATGAAAAAGAAAAGAAGAAAGAAAGAAATCCTTATGGCAGAATGACTCGAAACTACCCATTTTTTACCTCAAAGCCTCACGTGTCTTAGATCGTCTCTGGGCGTCATACCTTACACTGATTTCTTCAGTCTCAGTTCACCGAGAAAGGTTTCAAGAAAACCGAACACAGTGTGCTGTTACTGTTGTTTTTATTTACTCTAGACTTTACAAAAATGTCAACAGGTGAAATCAGTAACATGAATGTTAAATTTAAGTGCGTTACCTTTTGGGTGGTTCCGTCGAACAAATGACATTTTTTTTCTTCTTTTTGCAACAGGGGAGTGGAGGTAGAGGGGTACTTGCATAAAATATGTGCAATAAGTAAACAAGTAAGTAAACATGGTGCTTAAGGTCCACAGAAACCATAAGGCTTATTAGGGACGGGGAGGTGGGGAGGGTATGGAGGTGGGGAAAGAGGGCGATTATATACCTATCGCTACACTGTCACCACCAGAATGACTCCTGCATTAAGATGGGCAGCGATGAGAGCCATTTAAGGTTTCATTAATTGTAAGGGACAAAGTCACAAGACAGTGTCCACAGACCACAACTTTTGAAGAGAAACTGAGGAGAGCCTAAGCGGATTCGAACCAAGGTCCCCCTGCTTACCAGCCTAACGCCTTACCGCTAGGTCAAACCGGCTCACATTATTGCACGCTTCTACGAGTTTATAGACAATCTTTTGTCCGCGTTTCATCCCGGCTTAGATCCCAGCCACTATTACACCCGGGAAACAAGCGAACAAATAAGTCACTGTCGACTTCGCTCTGAAAACGGCAGGCTTAAGAACGGCTTTTTCGTTTCGGTTGTGTTGCTTAATGTCCTCGGATGTCGGTTGACATATTAGGGACAAGCTGAGACCAATGCCGAAGCACGGTTCAGTATAGCTTTACGTCCACAGAAACCATAAGGCTCGTTAGGACGGACATCCCAAGACGGCCACCTCGACTCTCACACAGCTCCTGAACTACTGATGCACGGCTTTTTCAAGCATTGCATTACGAAAAGCAGGCCATTTGTGGTTATTCCAAAGAACCAACCGTGCATAAATGATCTTTTAGACGCTGTCATGCAACACAGTATGGTTTACATTCACATTTGTTGAAGTCCTGTCACCTTACGATTATACTGGTTTATAAATGCATGCGCATGCGCTCACACTTCTGAAAATCGGTCATGATTTCCACCGAAGAAATGGGGGGGGGGGGGGGGGGGGTTAGTCTTTTCAGCGCTCTCTCTCCTCTCTCTCTCTCTTCTCTCCCTCTCTCCCTCTCTCCCCTCTTCCCCCCTCTCTGTATCTGAGTAGTTTTCTTCAGTCCGCTCTGTCTCTCTTCTCTCTTCTCTCTCTCTCGTCTCTCGTCTCTCTACTCTTCTCTCTCGTCTCTCTCTGTCTTCTGTCGTCTCTCTCTCTCTCTCTCTCTCTCTCCTCTCTCTCTCGTTTTGTTGCATCTCTTCTCTATCCATGACCCTAACCTCTACTCTCCTTGGCATTAATTCTTTCAGTCTATCTCTCTCTCTCTGTCTCTCTGTGTCTCTTCTCTCTCTCTCTATCTTCTCTCTTCTCTTCTCTCTCTTCTCTCTGTCTGTCGTCTGCTTCGTCTCTCTGTCTCTGTCTCTCGTCTCTCTCTCTCTTCTCTCTCTCTCTCTCTCTCTCTCTCTCTCTCTCTCTCTCTCTCTCTCTCTCTCTCCTCTCTCTCTCCTCCCTCTACTCACACACACACACACACACACACACACACACACACACACACACACACACACACACACACACACACACACACACACACACACACACACACACACACACAACACTCACACACACACACACACACACACACACACACACACACACACACACACACACCACACACACACCACACACACCACACACACACACACACACACACACACACACACACACACACACACACACACACACACACACACACACACACACACACACACACACACACACACACACACACACACACGTCAGACCCGTGTGCTTCTGTCGTGCATCTAAACAGCCCTAAAGCAGTCGGGAATCAAAGAAAAGTGGAGCAAGATTCCCCGTCTGCTTGAAATGGTTAACACTGAAACTTATGAGGTAGACCACATTACATCTGCGACATAAGGGTAAAACGGAGCAACGTATATACTGCTAGGACTGCATGGGTAGCGCAACATTTGCGGTTGCTGCATCTTTAAACAAGTAAGGCGACCCGATTTTCCTTCATGATCATCAGGGGATATATGGAGTGCTAAAATGTCAGACCGAGTCGGCTTTTGACAGTCTCGGTGTACCATAGCCTGTCAACAAACTGTCCCTCAAAAGTGACAACTGACAGTCAGTCATCGTCTGGGTTTGTGTGTGTGTGTGTGTGTGTGTGTGTGTGTGTGTGTGCGTGCGTGCGTGCGTGCGTGCGTGCGTGCGTGCGTGCGTGCGTGCGTGCGTGCGTGTGTGTGTGTGTGTGTGTGTGTGTGTGTGTGTGTGTGTGTGTGTGTGTGTTTCTAGTTTGCGAGAGCTTACATGTATGCACTGTGTGTATCTGGCGCTGTGAAAACGCATTGGAAGTTTTTTTTTTGCGCTATATATAAATTTTCATTAACTCTTTCATTCAGTGTCTGCTATCAAAGCAAGCAAACATGATCGTGTGCAACTTCTTCTTCAAACTCTTCGTTGGTTACCGGTATCCTTCAGAACTGCTTCTTTGAGTCATCCCCGCCTGTCACTCAGACCCTCTCACTGTTACACCCCTTCCAGGCAGCTTCGTTCTTCCGCAGACAGCGCTGTAAGTACACTTCGGTGGATATTCAAAAAACGCTCTATAAAAGCTTGTCACTCATGTAGAACCACATGCGAGCGCAGTGAGTCTGCTCAAGAGAGCGGAGAATAGCGCTATATAAGTGATCATCAATCAATCAGTCAATCAGACACACAGATACTTCTCAACCCTCCCCCATCCCCCTTTAAAACTAAAGCCTTTGGCCCACGCTTTCTCTTACTCTGCCCCAGAACGATGGAATATTCCCCCCTCCTCTCCGACCCCCCTTCATATTCAAATTCAAACTCAAAATACTTTAATTATCCCACAAGGGGCTATTTTGTTGTGGTCATGGCGGGCTCGTAAAACAATGAATGCATAAAGTTAAAAGAACAATACAACAACAAACACAACACCACCAACAAAAGGGTCTTACCTTATATTCAGTCCTTTCACGCCTTCAAAACTGCGATAAAAACTCACCTCCACGAACATGTCAGGACAATTGATTTCAAAGTTCGTCTTCTTCCCCCCCCCCCCCCCCCTTCCCCCATCTACAACTCTTTAATGCCCGAGTTCTGAGCCAAATTATCTTATTATCTTATAAAGTCATCTCAGTTTAAACACAGCAGCCCGCGTTCTGAGCCTAATTATTTTATTATAAAGTCATTTCAGCTTAAACACAGCAGCTGTCCTAAATATATGTTTACGGCGGTCCCCAGTGTGTTAAATCGAGAGAGGGAAAAAAAGAAGAAAAAAAGTATTGCTTCAATGTTTTAGTGTGTCATTTTTCAGTGAAAAACATTCTGATGCAAGAATATGAAAAATCTAGGTCAGAGCATGGGTGACAGCGATGAATGAAAGAGCGCTTTCGATTGACACTGATCTAACCACTGTTGTCTAGATCAGTCACAGACACAGAATAATAATTTTATATTTTTCTATCGGCTAGGAAAGTGCATCGCCCCCGAGAAACGTCTTTAAAAGAAGAAAAAAACCAAGCAAGAGGTGCTTCACGCCAATCAAATATATATGTTTCATTGTTACCCAGCATTTTGTCTGTATATAGGTTTCAAGTCACGTCAAATCAGCCGACTCAGTGTTTCATTTGAAACTAGGGTGAACCTATGTGTACTGGCCTACACCAGCATCTTTCTGTCGTCTTCCTATTCTTGTTTTGCTCTGGTTCTTGCTGTTTTTGAAGTTCTTCTTCTTTCTATTTGCTGGTTGACTGGGCGTAAAACACCAAATTACTTACTTACTTACTTACCTCTATTTGCTGGTTGACTGGGCGTAAAACACCAAATTAATTAATCAATTAATTACTTCTTTCTATTTGCGCATTTTTTGTTTTTCTGACTGAAGTAAGCGTTCTTTTCAACCTTTTGTGTCTGCTGAGCTTGTTTCAAAACACTGGCAATCAACTTTGATTCTATTGCGTTTGATTTCATCAGCATCTTTAATTGTTTTCTTCTTCTTCTTTTCTTGATCTTCTTCTTCTTCTTCTTCTTCTTCTTCTCCTCCTCCTCCTTCTCCTCCCCTCCTCCTCCTCCTCCTCCTCTTCTTCTTCTTCTTCTTCTTCTTCTTCTTCACTCCTCCTCCCCCTCCTCCTCCTCCTCCTCCTCCTCCTTCTTCTTCTTCTTCTTCTTCTTCTTCTTCTTCTTCTTCTCCTCCTCCTCCTCCTCCCCCTCTTCCTCCTCCTCCTCCTTCTTCTTCTTCTTCTTCTTCTTCTTCTTCTTCTTCTTCTTCTTCTTCTTCTTCTTCCTCCTCCTCCCCTCCTCCTCCTCCTCCTCCTCTTCTTCTTCTTCTTCTTCTTCTTCTTCTTCTTCTTCTTCTTCTTCTTCTTCTTCTTCTTCTTCTTCTATAAATACAGAGCAGTCAGACTGGTCAAGCTGGACTGGCATTGCAGCGACAAGAAATTTGAGGGAAGGCAGTTCCAGAGTGTGGTGGCTTTGGGGAAACAGGAAGCCCAGTTCACAGTGGATTCGGTATTGGCCAGAAACGTACTTCATGTTGTGGCGCTTTTGTCTTAGACATAGAGTTGAAGAGAATAATGTAGCTAGGGTTGTGTGGAGGGAAGTAAAGGATGGAGTGCATGGCTATGCCGATACACAATGGACAGTCTTGTAGACTATTGCAACTTTTAAAAAGATTCTGCGCTTCTTCGGTCTTGTTTGTAGAGTGTGCTATCGAAGTTCCTCGGCGATGTCGTTTGCTGTTCCGTCTGTAATATCCCATCACAGTTCAACCCGTTGCTCTTCTTCCCTCGGCCTGATTTGTCCTGGATGCTCTTCCTGCATGGGCTCCAGACGGCCACTGTGAGCCTGAGAAACCAGCTGAAGCACATAGACCTCTGATTTCTTTTGCTCACGCTCCACGTTCACATTTGAAGAAGACTGTGGTAAGCAAATGTCGGTTCGATTCCCTTGTTTGCCTTTCCTTTCTCTTCAAAAGTTGTGGTTTGTGGACACTGCCTTCTGACTTTGCCCCTTCACAGAATCAACAAATAAGGGAGTTAATTAGCTCTCGAATTATGCAACACAAGTACAACCTGAGTCGCCTACGGTAACTCTCACCTGGCATGCGTGTAAATACAAGGTACACAAACTCCACCAGAGGTACAACAACAACTTTTGAAGAGAAAGGAAAGGCAAACAGGGGAATCGAACCGAAGTTGCCGATTCTGCACGAGCGCTCTGGGCCTTGTTCTGTTTCAGATTGTTGCCCCTTCACAGTTAATGAAACATTAAAAAGGCTCTCATCGTTGTCTGTTTCTAATACAGAAATCATTCTGGTGGTGACAATGTAGTGTTAGGTATTGTTCTCCCCCCCCCCCCCCCCCCCCCCCCCCCCCCCCCCACACACACAGGCACACACGCACACACACACACACACACACACACACACACACACACACACACACACACACACACACAAACACGCGCGCGCGCACGCACGCACGCACACACGCACGCACACACACACAGACCTCCTGGAATCTCAGTCCAGCCAATACCTCTCACGGGGACAACTCGGAGTTACATGAGTCGAACGAACAAACAAACGCATAGTCTGATGTTGCGAGTCTGAACGTAGCGGACTTTGTTGACACACACACTGCGTCTGCACTTTTTTGCGTCTGTGCATTTATGTCACTTAACAAGTATGTACTCGACAGTCGCCCTAATAAGCTATAATTTATTCAGTGTAAATTCAAATGAAAAGAAAAACCCGCTTCACCAACAAACCTCCAAATTGAAAGGAAAAGAGGAAAAGCCCAAGATTCAAGCTTATTAAAGCGTACTGTGCAAATTAAGCTTCACGCCTAAACTCTTCACGTGTCATAGAACATGCTTTTTCACCCTTCTCAGTTTCAGTTCAGCATGCTGGTTGTACGTGTCATGGAACATGCTTCTTCACCCTTCTCAGTTTCAGTTCAGCATGCTGGTTGTACTTGTTCTGGAGGCTCTGGTTGCCCTGATGGTGTTCGCCTTCTACCAGATTCCGGAGTTCCGGGGAATGCTTAAAGCCGGGCCTGAGGAGGTGCTGACCATTGCCATCCGCCGTTACCATGACGACGAGGAGCTGAGGAGATGGATAGACCTAATACAGACGGAGGTGAGATTTTGAAGACGTCCAGATGCATCCATTTCGATTTTTCGATGTTTGTGTGGCTGCTGTTGTTCTTCCTTCTTTCACGCTGTAGTCTATCATTGGCGGGAGCTGCCACAAGTATCATTTTTGTCGCGAAAAGTATTTGTTTGTCGCGACAAAACACGTCTTTTGTCGCGACAAAAGTGTGCTTGTCGAGACAAAACTTTTGTCGCGACGAACATAGTTTTGTCGCAAGAAATCTTTTGTCGCGGCAAGCATACGTGTTTGTCGCGGCAAAAATGATACTTGTGGCAGCTCCCACCAATGATAGTCCACGGCATGCAGATATTTTATTTGTACATCGTAATCACCAGCTCAAAAACAACAGGTACAGGAAACACATTTTACCGTGTTAATGATGAAGGGGTCAGGTTAAACCTCAGATGTGTGGCTGTGGATCACCAAACCGAACCTATCTGAATTCTGGAAGTGTTCCTGACAGATTCATCGCGGCAACTTTTGATTTACTTGTTTGTTGTTGCTGGTTGTTTGTTGTTGTTGTTGTTGTTTTCGGGGGTTGTTGTTGTGTGTGTGTTTTTGTTTGTTGTTGTTGTTGTTTTCGGGTGTTGTTGTTGTGGCTGTTTGTTTGTTTGTTTGTTTGTATGTTTGTTTGTTTAAAAGATCTGAAACAAGAATGACTGCTAGCCTTCTAAAACAAGATCCAAACACATAAAAGGCTATAAATTAAAAATTAAAAAACTCTGTTTATTGGGACAAAACACAACATGCAAAAAATTTATCAAGCTACAAAACGACACTTAAACAACAGTTAAACGGTGAAAACGATGAAAAGTGAGATGAAAAGCTAAACCATTTATCTGTGTTTGGTTGAGCTATGTTGTTTTCCTGTTTGTTTGTTGTTTGGTTGGTTGGGGGGTTGTTCGTTTGTTTGTTTGTTTGTTGTGTGTGTGTGTGTGTGTGTGTGTGTGTGTGTGTGTGTGCGTGCGTGCGTGCGTGCGTGCGTGTGTGTGTGTGTGTGTGTGTGTGTGTGTGCTTTGGTGGTGGTGTTTACTCTGGTCACGCTTGCTCTGTGTCATTTAAACCTATGATAATAGGATGCCATTAGTAGCAGCTTAAATACTGAGTGAGAAAAATTGCCACAGATCCATGAAATGTAGGGGGAAGTACCTACCTACGGTGTTAAAATAGAGAAACAAATTGGCGAAGATATACTGGCCCTATATCTACAATTCAAAAATGTATATGGTTCTGCACAGGCTATAAGACAACTCCGCATTAAACTATTTGAATAACAGCTTGAATGGCTCGAGCATTTTCAGGTCAGTGTGTCGAGTATGGTGATTCGAATCTTTCTAGCTCAGTGGGTGACCCCTACACTGCATGCACAGCAGATTCCATGGTGGATCTTACAAAGGGTGTGAGCGTCCTCGTGTTCAGTGATACCACAGCGGTACCATAGACCGGCATCACTCAGGCGCAAACTCCATTAACTACATCCAGTACGTAGCTGTTCCCAGGGAGTGTCAGAAATAATAATAAGTAAAAGAGTTATTCTGTCTGCTGCTTGTCTCTGCACTGGCCCCGTACCGCACGGCTAACACTCAACGATCTTGGGGTGAAAATGCAACGATCTTGGGGTGAAAATGCAACGATCTAGGGGTGAAAATGCAACGATCTTGGGGTGAAAATGCAAATATCTTGGGGTGAAAATGCAACGATCTATTGGTGAAAATGCAATGATCTTGGGGTGAAAATGCAACCATCTTGGGGTGAAAATGCAACCATCTTGGGGTGAAAATGCAACCATCTTGGGGTGCAACGATCTAGGGGTGAAAATTCAACGATCTAGGGGTGAAAATGCAACGATCTTGGGGTGAAAATGCAACGATCTAGGGGTGAAAATGCAACCATCTTGGGGTGAAAATGCAAACGTTCTTCGTATTGCCGGCTTTAGACCAACCGCTATGATGGGTGTAGTTACGTATTACTGTGTCTCGACTAGCTGTTCAGTGGAGGAAGAAAGTGTATTTTGGCTGTCAGCGTGGGTCTGTTAAAACAGAATTCAAACGCAGCGTAGGGCGACGACCTGATTTATGACACTGCATTGAGGCAATTCAGTGTGCAGAACTGCAATGGGAACCTCCAAGTAAACAGGGAGAAAACCAGAATTACGAAAAGAAATATACGCACACGGGCAAGCGGAAACAGCTTCTGTGCGGTACAGTAGCGGGCGCGCGCGCACACACACACACACAAACACACACGCGCGCGCGCGTACACACACACACACTGCACCCACCAACCCACACGCACAGCACCCACTGACCCCGCCCCCACCACACACACAACACACCCACACCCACACACACGTGCCACGCATGCACGCACTTACACACACACACACACACACACACACACACGTCACACACACACACACACACACACGTGCACACACACGCACTACACACACGCACACACATACACTAACGCACAGACTGCCAGCGCCGTGCACACACACGTGCACACGCGCGCGTGCACACACACACACACACACAGTGCACCCCCCCCCCCCCCCACACACACACACACACACACACACACACACACACACACACACTCTCTTCTTGTGGCCCGGTGTGGCTTTCACTACAGCTTAGTTGGCAGTTTTTATAGTGTAAAGGGTATGACGTGATCTGCACTGTGACGCTCTCTAAGGTACGCTCGGAGGGGATTTGATTCAGCACGTCTCATCTTGCGGACGCTAGCTGAGAGCCGTTCTTTGGAAGCTACTCGGGCGACACGGACGGCTCTTCTCCTAGTCACGGGCTTTAATCTCGTAATCATTATTTTGAAAGAGTAGACCGTCTCGAGCTTTGGCCGTAGCACTGCCGCACCCAAGATGGAAGGGAATAACTATGAGTCTTTTGAGTCTTTTCGGGTGCTTATGCTCACCGTATCAGAGATACTTTTAACGAAATATATCTGGCCCCGTCTCTGTCTGCCTGCCTGCCTGCCTGTCTGTCTGTTTCAGTCTCTGTCTCTGTCACTCTGTCTCTCTCTGT